>JAMLFT010011085.1:0-11346 GCA_026544285.1 Pachyrhizus erosus
ATCATTATTATTATAAATTTTAAAATAATTATTATAAAAATTAATAAAATTATTACACATAATAATTAGAGAGGGTGTAAAAAAAATTACAATATATATATATATATATATATTCATTCAAATGAATACAATAATATGTTTGAGAGATTTTTTAAAAAATAATTATTTTAAAAAACACATTAAGAAAATTAAAAATGCTTGAAAAAAGAAGAAGAAGCAAGTTAACAATTAGTTTTCAAAATAAAATAAATCAAATACGCAATGAGAATTTGAAATCGAATAACAACTTCGCGAGTCCTCCAAATTGAAAGGTTTCCCAAAGAACCTACTCTCATAAATTAAGAAAAAAGTTATAAAAACAATAATAACAAAATAAAAATTTGTTTGCAGCGGCCTTAAAATTTAAGCAACTAAAAGTTATGAATTTTTACTCTTTTCATTTTAAGGGTGAAGCTATTCAGACTCTAATATGTCTATTCACAGTTTTTTTTTTAATTTTTATTTACCTTTCTAATTTTACCTTTATTTAAGATTTCAACAAAAACTAAAATATTTAATATATAATATGGAATAATAAAAATTTGGTAAAAATAAAGTAAAAAATAGACACAAGTTTTATTTTTATTTTACAAAATGAAATGTATCTATAATTGTGATAGTATACTTTGAACAACAAAGAGAAATGAATAATATATTTAATGAATAAGTAATATAAATTAAATTTAAAAAAATAATTATTAAAATATTGGGTTGAATTTTGAAAAATAAAAAATATATTATATTTTTTTACTTAATTAAATTAAAACTTAAATATCTTAGAAAATAAAGATAGGAGAAACAGAAAAGATGATTCATTTTTTCCTTTGTTTCCTCTTGATGTACATTAACAAATAGGTTTAAATAAAAATTTGGTTTGCCTATTTTATCTAAACTGCAATTTCGACCCTCTATTTTAAAATAGAGACATTTGATTTCTTATTTTAAAAAAATTTAATTTTAGTCTAATCTTTAATTTTGTTTACATTTATTTATTATATTTTAATTAATTTAATCATTTCTTGATAATACCTTAAATGAATGTATTAGATCTAGGATTTAATTAAATTGAAATAAAAAATAAAATGTAAATAAATTTAAATATTAGACAAAAATTATGAATTTTCTAAAATAATAGGATCAAATATTTCTAATTTTAAATAAAAGGATCAAAATTGCATTTAAGTCTAAGAAATAAAAATTTAGACATCAAATGATTACAATATTAAAACCTTTAGTTTTGTTAGTAACCAATAATATATTAAAATAGAAATTTGATCCTTTATAGTTTCTTTATTAGATCAAATTGGTTTTTCATTAGTTTATAACACAAATTTAATTATCTTATAACGACAAACTCTAAGAGATGTCATTTCAGCTAAAATTAACATAATTATTATTAAAACTAACTAAAAGACTAATATAGTCTAATAGAGATATTATAAGGTATCAAAGTAAAAAAGTTTAAACTTAAGAAACTAAATTGAAATTTAAAATATAAATATTAGACCAAAATTTTATTTAAACCCTAATAATAAAATCATATTTTAATTATTCAATTTTATGTTACATGTTTATAATAATAAACCCTTTTTCATATATAAGTAAAACAAATGCATATTTTAGTTATATGAATTAGAGTTAGCATTTTTATTAACGTGGATGATATATATTTACTTATTTACAATTTTTTTTTATTAATTCTTATAGCTTTGATAACTTAAATTATCTTTGTTAAAATAAAAAAAGATTAATAATTCTTATTAATTTTTTTAAACAATCAAAGGATAAGTTTTAAAAGTTAAGAAGGTGAAAGTGTTTCTAGATTTTAAAAGTTAAGAAGGTGAAAGTGTTTTTAGGTTTTAAAAGTTAAGAAGATGAAAATGTTTTTATACAAAAGATAAAGTTGATCATTTTAGTAAGAAAATAAGACAAAATGTTCCATTTCATTAAACATATAATTTATTGAGTGTTTGCTTGCATGATTTTATCATGTTTCAAGAATATAAACACATCAAGAATACTCTTAAGCATATATGAAGCATATCAAGGAAGTTTTATGAAAGTTAACAAGCTTTCATAAGTGTTTTATTTAATCATAGTAACAAGTTAATAAAAGACATTTTATGTTGCATTTATTGTACTTAATGTTCACATTTTTGCTTTTCTAAAACTGAAGGAAGACAAAGACTTAATA
This sequence comes from Pachyrhizus erosus, assembly GCA_026544285.1. NCBI lineage: Eukaryota > Viridiplantae > Streptophyta > Magnoliopsida > Fabales > Fabaceae > Pachyrhizus > Pachyrhizus erosus. Next base: position 2,234 of record JAMLFT010011085.1, read on the forward strand.
ATCATATAACAACCATATTCAAGATTACTCATATATACTAGAGAAATGAAGGTCAAGAGAACTTTTTTTATTACAAATTATATTATTGAGCTCTTGTAATTTTGTTTATTCTCTTAGAGTGTTTAAGATAATAAAAAAAACTAGAAGTTTATCTTGTACATTTATCTTACTAAGACAATACAGTCAACAAGTTTTACCTTAACTTTTTTTTGGTGAAAACAATTTAAGCTTTAAGAGGCTTTGTCTTCAAAGAATATTTAATTAGTTGCTTGGAGAAGCAAGTAAAAGAATGCTTTTGTTTGAGTCTAAAGAGACTTAGGTTAAAGAATACCTACACATGTATTTGTGTTAGTAAAAGTCTTGGTAGCATACCAAGGATTAAACATCATCTTGGACTAAGTTGAATCAATATAAAAAATATTATATTTTTATTATTTTTCTTATCTCTTTTGTAACTTTCTTTAAGTTTTCATAATATTTTATTTTAAAACAAAATTGGTTTTATCTTGTTTTAAGATAATATATTTGAAATGAATTGTAAGGAGGTTGTTGATAAAATTCATTTAAATTTTTCAGTTATTTTTGAATTAAGAGTTATTCTCCAAGAATGCAAAAACATCCTTTTTACATTTCCAAACTTTAGTGTCAAGTTTTTTAAAAGACATGTTGTTGCTCATGCTTTTGCAAGCGTAGTTTTTCCAAATGTCAATCCTACAATTTATTAGTAGGACTAGGAGTTTTTCCAATTCAAATACTACATTTTATCTTGTTTTAAGATAATATTTTTAAAACGAATTGCAAGGAAGTTGTTGATAAGATTCATTCCAAAATTTCAATTATTTTTGAATTGGGAGTTATTTTCCAGGAAAACAAAAACATCCTTTCTACATTTCTAAACTTTAGTATCAAGTTTTTTAAAAGACAAGTTAGTGTTGTTACTCATGCTTTAACAAGGATAGGCTCTTCAAATGCTAGTCCTAGAATTTATTAGTATATCTCACATTTTGTTGCTACTATTCTTTATAATAATATTATATTAACATTTTTATTAAAAAAAACTTATTCCTTGAGACATAAATTTATGTTTATAAAATTTTTCATATATCATCCTACTTATAGGAAAATTTAAGCTTTGTAAAAATATTTATAATTTTTTTAAAAATACAATTCAACTTCTTTTATTATATTTTCTTCTAACTTATATTTTTTTATTAACTTATATATTCTAAAAACTAACTTATTTTTATCAAATATACTTAAATATTTATTTATTTAAGTTTTGAATTTAATTTTTATACATTATTAGTTTAATGATTTTTTTTATCATCAACTCTTAAAAATAATATATATATGATTTTTAAAGTCATCATGTACAAGAGTTAGTGACATTATCAAACATAGTAAATTATGATTGAATGAGAATATAATATACCTTTCTATTATCAATTGCTTCTAAATAAATTCTTAAATATAAGTACTTTATTAATATAAATAAAAGTCATAATCATATTATATAAAAAAAATTTAAATTGATAAGAGAGAAAATGAATTATATCATTATGTTTTTATTTATTTTAAAAAATTGCACTCAATATATATAATTTTATCTCAAATTTAACTTTTGTAATATAATAATTAATTATAATGAGAGTATGATATAAAAAGTGTAAGTTTAGAAAAAAAAAATAAAATAAGGGAAAGTTTAAAACTAGAATAAAAGAAATAGAGGGCAAACTGTCACATTTAAATTAAATAAATTAGTCTCACATCCCATTTCAAAACTATTTTATCTCAAATTTAGCTTTTGTAATATAATAATTAAGTAGAATGAGAGTATGATATAAAAAGTGTAAGTTTAGAAAAAAATTAAATAAGGGAAAGTTTAAAATTAGAATAAAGAAATAGAGGACAAACAGTCACATTTAAATTAAATAAATTAGTCTCACATCGCATTTCAAAACTATTTTTGTTTTATATTTTTTTTTTCAAAACTTTTGTCGTTTTTAAAACTCAAGTCCTTTAATCAATTATTTATTTTACGAACTATAACATTACTTAATAATTGTATGTTTCTCTTATCAACTTTTAATTTCCATTAATCATCTTTCTTTTTTATTAACGAATTTACTGTTAGTGTATAAACTTTTTCTTATCAATTAATTAAAAATAACTTTAAATATATATATATTAAAAATTATTATAAAAGTTAAAATTTTTATTATATATAACAATTAAAAAATAGTGTAAAAAGCTTTTAATACGTTTTAATCAAATTCTTTATTAATACTTGTTCTCTCTCTTAGTTACTTTTGATTAACCCATTTTAATATTTTAGTCAAGGTATGACATTATTTTACCTAAACATTAATAGTTTTGAAATAAAGAGATTAAAGCATTAATAATGGAAACTTTTATTAGATTTTTATATTTATGATGGAATAAATACATTATTTCTGAATAAAAGTTTACCAATTTTATTAAGTACTTAAAATTTAGTTATGGATACTAATAACTTGAACAACAAAAATAAATGTCACGCTAGAAATTTAGTTTGTTTATGGTACAAGAGGTTTATTTTTTATCAATCAAATATTTGGATGCTTTGTTGAACTAATGTTTAATTAATTCTGGATCTGTGATCCCATTTAAATAAAATGCTAAATGTAGAGAAAGAATTCTATGATACAGCTCCTAAATCTGTATTCTTGTCTTCTTGCATAGTATTTCTTTTGTCTCATTTTGTTTAATGTGTTTAAGTTTTGGATGAAAAAAAAAAGAAATAAAATGATATTCTTTTTTTATTTTTCTCACTTTACAATGATTAAAAATATAACCAAAAAATATTCAATGTTTTGTTAATATTATAAAATAAAAATTAAATGAATATTTTTTTTATTAAAATGTCTAATAAATTGAGACAAATGGAGTCATATATATATTTTAATTATCATAATTAAGGTCTTTATTTCTCCAATAGAATTCTGAGATATTTTTATAAATTTTGATCTTTGTGACTAATTGTGAGATTAATTCTTAATATAGAATTTAAGATTAGTCACACAATCAATATCTGAATAATCGAAACTTGTAGAGCTTAGTGTCCTATCAAAAAGTCAAAGACCTTAATTATAATAATTGTAAAAAATAATTTAATATATTATTTTTAAATCTTCAAAAAACTGATGGTGCATCGCTTGAGAATGCTTCATGACTGAAATCTCACACCATTACTCTTCTCATAATCAAACCTAATTAGAACATGTTGGATCAAACATTTATTCCCGAGGGTGTTGACCATTTAACTTAGGGATTCATATACAAGACCTTGCTTCAAAATAGTCCTTTTGAATCAAGCATTGTTACTAAGCTAAAACGTTAAGAACAATATAAGCATTAACCATTTACTTGTTAAGATATATTATCAGGTCTATTAAATCATAATAGTACAATAGATGAAACGTGTGTGTGTGTCATCATCTGTCGACATATACTTTGATTTCAAATTACTAGAATATTCTATCAGAATTTCACGTGCGTGCAACACCATCTATATTTTCTTTTGTGTCTCGCATATCCAATTTACCAGTAAAAGGGTTGTTAAGTTGTCGCACTACTGATCAGGAATGGGAAATTGTTGATGAATTGGATTCGTTGCATGTGTTAGGTTTGATGTTTATTTCTTTGTCTTCAAACTTTTGGGGTGCTAACTTTGATGAATTTTTTCTTTGATTATTATTGTTTATCTCAGAAACCACATGGTCGCATAATCAAGAGAACAAAGATTGCCCAGATGTTCAAATATTATTGGTTGTGGAAAGCATCGTTAAATATACTCCAATATCTTAGTATTTAAGATATTGACTATTGTGGATATAACAATTACTCCTCTATCAAGTAGAATCATTGATTGAACTGCTTCCCATGTGCCTCTAAATATATAAATTGCAACTATAATGCATTGATATAAAAAGCAATCGTACGTTAAAAAAAAAAAAGCCTATCGCATAAGTAAGAAAATATTGTAAAACTTAAATTATTTGTTGAGAAATTTCAGCAATTTGAGAATTGAGTAAACTCCATGTTAGTCAGAAGTAATACAGTTGTGCGAATTTTTTTTTTTTAAGTGTGATAATAGATAACGTCTATCTTTCTTGGATGATTATACATCCTCCTTTAACAAATTTCAAGAAGCTCACTTTTAGATATCATGTCTATCACCTTTCATGTCACACCTAATATATAAATTAGTAAACAATTTTTTTTAAATGTAAATCATCACAATAACCTTTGATATATGTCACAATAATTGATATAAAATTAGTTCCATGAGAAAAAAAAGGGTAATGGAGAAATTTTCTAATTTCAATAATCCTTTATTTCATTTTACTTCAAATTGATTTTTATGTCTCCTAGCTAGCTATGGATCTATATCCATATATATAGAGATTTTTATAATAATAATGAGTTACAAAACTAAATAAATAAGATAAAATATATATTTGATATCTCTAAAATTTAAAAAGTTTAATTTTATTTTCTAATAAATTTTTATATATTTTTAGTTCTATAATTTTAAAATGCATCACCTTTTAATCTTTCAAGTAGTTTAGATAGTATTTTATAGAGTGATAAAAATAGTTTTAATAATGTTTAAAGAATAAAAAATAATATATTTTAAATTTAAAAATATAATAAATAAATAAAATTTAAAAAGGGAAAGTAAACTTTTCAAACTTTGGAAGGATAAAATCAACTAAATATTATAAGTTACACACATAAACGGTGTTTCTTGAATGGTGACAATTCTTTAAGACAACTGATCAATTATCTCCAAAATTTTAGGTATGCATCTCTTCATACTTTTGAACATCCACACTCAGTCATAACATAATTAGGTTTTACCAATTTGTCTTTCAACTGCTTTTAAAAGTCTTGCACATAACAGCTTACTTATTGAATAAAATTTCTAACGTACCACACTCATAACAACAGGTGTTAAATGATGATTGTACTTAGTTTGCAATGATAGTTGAAGATGATAATTGTAGCTTAGTGATTATCAGTGCGAAACTTGAGAAAGAATTTTGGGAGGTATTTCCTGAGCTATTCATGCACATGTTGACTTGTCAGCTATGCTTGAATTTCATCACGAGGCTCTCACCAATGATGGGAGTTGGGGACAATAGATGTATGCAATTTTACCTACACAATAAGACATTGTTTTGAGATCACCAGTCACATAAATTTTAAATTTTGCAAGAAATATTATTAAGATATAGCCTTAAATATTTTCATCTTTAAATAATAACACCTTTTTCGTTTTGTTTCTTAAAATTTATTTATTTATTTATTTTAATCTTTTAAAAATTATTATTATTTATTTATATTTATTATCAAATAATAATATTAAATAATATTGTAATAATAATTTATTATATTATTAAAAATTTGATAAGATAATCACATATATTAAAATTTATTTTTAAATATTTATTTATTTAAAGCAATTAATAATATTAAACTATTTAATGAATAATTTAAAAATATATGTGTAATTCTTATAAAATTCTTTGATATAGTAGAGTCATTAGATTGTTAATATTCTTATTATATCATCATTTAAAGATAATAAAAAATAAAGTTAAAAGATTATTTGATAATAAAAATTAAAATTAAAAATATATTATTTTTTGAATTAAATTAATATTTAAACTTATAATATATTAAGTTATATATACACATAGTATGTAGAGTGAATGAAGCGTAGAGTCGAACTATTTTATTACAAATTTGAAAGAAGGATGAATGTTCAAAAATTGGTCTTGAGTCGTATTAAATCTGTCTAAACAATACAAAAAATAAAGGTGTCAAAATCTTTTCCCACTAAAATTGGAAGAATCATTCAAAAGTTTTTAGACTATACTGAAATATTCTTTGTTGAATATTTTAATTTAATCATTTCTGTTTTTATAGTAATTGTATAATGATTATATGTTATTTTATTTTGTTTTTTGTTTTCCTTTGTATGCCATTTTTTCCTCATCCATTAAAATCCATTCCTCTTCTCATTTGTCCATTGAACAAAATAGACCGTTAATCTTTGTATGAATGACCTATTGTAAACTATACTTAAAAAGCAAATTAATTAATGCACGTGCAAACATTAATCTGGACACCATTGACCACAATAAAAACGAAGTTCCACCATCACAACTCATAATGAAAATGGATCCAATCAGATAACTACAAAAATAAATAACTAAAGTATTAATATTCTTCTTACTCAGAAATAGTGCATCGAGGTGGTAAGTAATTTCAAGCCTAAGAATGAGAGTATAAGTTCAATGTTCTCATCCTAAGAAAACTAATAGTGTGGGGAAACCATAGTCCACAAAATTTTGCAGTCAAGATTAGTTACTTGGTCAGTTCAAAATGGGTCGAACTTGTAGAATACCCAGTGATCTCAGCCAAAGTATTACTATTAGTTTATAATTAGGCCAAAATAATTTTTAATCAAAATAGCCTTTTATTTTGCAATTTTTTATACGATGAGGGCAGCAATAAATTTGTTGTAAACCAAACGTGCTTGGGTAGTAGTAGCGAAACAATAATAGACAACCATACAACGTAAACCCATTTTTTTGGTCCAAACCAAAAGAATAACAAGGCTATCTTTACAAAAAATGCCTGGCCCTTACTATTTACATCCTATACTTGCTAAGTACACCCTTACATTTTCATTATTATTTTTATTATCAATTATATTCTTTATAATGTTAATTTTACACCTTAGGTTATATTTTTCTAAAACCTTACACACCCCTTCATTCCATTCATTGCAGCCCCCTTTTTATTATAAACCCTCTCTCTTTTTCTAACACAAACTTCGTCTAATGTTATGATGTTGTTCGTTTGACATTATTGTGTTCATCTTACGGTGTCATGTTTGTCCTCATCTTTAATAACTTTATAACATATATCAATTATGGAGATTCATTTGCAAAATTATGTGTTATAGTTTTGGAAATATCTTTCCAAAATTGATATTGTTAATTTAAAAAGACATTTATGGAACTATAACATATAATTGTGGAAATATCTTTATTGAATTGATATATGTTATTCCAAAAGTTCATTTTTGGTAATCAATAACAATAGATAAATTCATCTACACGTTATCAAATGCATCCTAAAAATTGTTGACATGTACACTTGTTTATTTGAATTTGAGGACCTACAAAACTTGAAGTTTAAAAGACATGTTAGACACATAAAGTCAAAAGGTCGAATAAGGAGTCATTTTCAATGTTATGAAATTAGTGAAAAACATACTTTATAATAAATTTATAAAGTTAACATATAAAAAATAACATATAAAATTAGTGAATAACATACTTTAAAATGCAATGTCATGAAAATTATGCAATTTTGATGAAAAATGAAGTATTATATAATGAATATAAAGATGAAGAAAGATTCAAAATTAAGGTTTAAAGAATAGTAAATAAAAAAATAATATAAAATAGGATTTTTAAGAATAAAAATCTTAGGGATATAAAAATAAGGTTTTAAAAGGTATATTTGATAATAAACATATGAAAGGGAAGAAAGGGGTGTACTTAACAAACATAAGATGTAAATAGCAAGTACCAAAATGCTGACAAAAAGTACTCGTGAACCATGCCTGGCGTAATGGCCTAGGTAGGCCCAATCAATTTTTTATTAGCCCAATGCCAAACCATCAGTAAGGACCTTGGAATTGAAGAACCGTGGATACTTCTAATAAAAAATAGAAAAAAAAAAACCATAGATAATTGACGAGGAAAACAAATTAAGAATTGGTTGGAGTTAGCCCCATTCCCCATTTCAAAGAAGGAAAAAGAAACCCAAAGAACCATCATGGATGAAATAAATCGAAATATACGATTGTAATGTGCATGTTTGGATGGAAAATTAAAAATTTATTTTGTACTATAAAGTGTTAAATGATTAGGTTTTTTTCCAGCCAAAATGTAAGTAAAATGTATCATGCTGGATCTTGAAGAAAAGAATAAGTAAATTGATTTTTTCAAATCTCTTTTTAATCTTTGAACAATAAATTTAAGAAAATAAAATTATATATTTTTAATTTGAGAAATCAAAATCAGATTCACTCCAAATTTCATGAAATAAAAATATAATTATGTAAAAAATATTATGTTTGAGAATTATAGATAAAGTTATTTATTATTTTTCTGAATTATTATTACTTTTCGGTGAGTTGAATCAATAGTATGTTGAGCTGGACCTTCAAAAAATTATTTATATTCACGATGATCTAATTCTAGCACATTCAGTGAAGGTAGATTCCAATAGATGGATGAAAATGGTAATTCAAGTGCCACGGGCAGAAACCGTAGAATTGAAAAGAGTCAACATCGTGAAGTGACATTTTGAACCAAATGACTTGGTGGCCACGTTTAGCTCCATCAACAAGAAACTTGATATTATATAAACGTCAATTAATGAGTTTCAAATGCATCAATTAGCAAACTCATCTAAATCCAAGAATATTGAGCACGAATTCTAAGTGAATTCTCATCGCAAGGAGCAAATTTTGCATTTCCTTCACATCAATTTTGTAGCGCTAACATTGGTTCTACTTGGGCATTGTAGACGATTGTGTGTGCATTCAATAGTAAAATGGGTGAAAAGGGTAACAAGAAAAGATGGTTTTCATCCATATTAGGATACTTCAAGCTGTTTTTCCGTGGTAAAGATGTGAGGACAAGTACTGCAGCTAGTGGACCTGAGGCCACTATGGTTGCAGCATCAAAGCATTTCTCTTCAGTTCATAAAATAAATTTCAGTTAATTAGTTGAGTGTTTCAAAAGTTGTGGGTGTAAAATTCAAAATTTGTTTACTTTCCTCTTAATTTTAAAGAGGTCTTAGATGCTCCTGAAATAAAAGACCCTTCTTGCTATGTACCATTTGATATGATATACCTTGGTTATATTATTAAAATTAAGCTTAGATAATATTTTGATTCCTATAAAATTATTTTTTAATTTTAATTTTTTTAAGTTTTTTTAGTTTTTTTTAAAGATTTAATTTTTTTATTTTAATTTCTATAA
>JAMLFT010011086.1:0-11314 GCA_026544285.1 Pachyrhizus erosus
ATCAAAATATGTGAGATATTTTAAGTTAATTCAACTATAAATTTGAATCAAAATTTATTTATATTATCAAATTTAATGTTCAAATTATGAAAATTATATTGATTACAATTATAGGAAATATTTATTATAGGAAAAGTGTGTTATTCCACTGCCTTAAACAGATTTTTTTTTTAATGAAGACGCGTCCAGTTTGATCGTATACTAGGCGTATATAATTGGAAGACATTTGTTTTATCTCATCTCCATTCTCCATTCATTTTTTATAATACAAAAGTGGAAAATTTATTCTTATATTTATTAAAAGATTATAAAAAAATATGTTTTTAAATATATTTTATTTCAAAGAAGTCATATTTTTATATCTATGTAGCTTTTTATTTTTCATTTTTTTAATGAAAGAATGGGAAAGTTAGATTTTCACGTTTGGAAATAAATTTTTTAATGAAAATTCGAATGCTTAAGACATTATTATTTAAGTACTTTTTATGAGAAATGTTAATAACATGTTTTAAAATTTTTATTATTAATTAAAATTTATTAAAATTATAAAATAATAAGTAGAACGTTTTTTTTGGAAAATTATTAGAGTTTACTAAATAAGAAACAAAATTTATTAAATTTTATATATTTCAATGAAGACCTAAATAATTTTTTAATTTATGTAAAATAAGGTTTTATTTTAATTTTTTAAATAATTAAATTTTTTATTTTAATTTCTGTTATCAAGTAAGATCATTAATTAAAAATATAATAATTATTTTAATAATTAATTTATTATATTATTAAATAATTTAATAAAATAATTATGAATATTTTTTTATTATAAATTATATTTTTAATTTTAATTTTTTAAAATAACTATTATAATATTATTTAATATTATTATCCGTAAAGGACTAAAACAATATTTAGAAACAAATTAATGCGGCATCATCATAAAGATAAATAAATTAACAGAATCAAAACTAAATTAAACAAGCTACAAAATTCATTATTCAGTATAATATCTTTCGTCTTCTAAAAAAATCTTCCACTAAGTAAACTTTTTGGTTTAAGATTCATCATGATCATAATTATCGTTCACAATTTATATTTTATTACGTGTTTGACTATATAAAAGAAACATCATTTTAATTTTTCATTGTAGTATTTTAAAATATAATAATATGTCACGGTCGTTGAAATGACAGTGAAGACTGTTGTCGCGTGACGTTCAAACTAATATAAATAAAGATAGGCCAACGCAAGCGTGATATTAAATCGATGAATCCTGATTCTCTACCACAAAATAGAATAAATAGAAAGAAAAGAGAAAAAACCAAGAAAAAAATAATAAACAAATAAATAATGCGATAAAAAAATAGAGGAAAAAATGAAATGGGAGTATATTTAAATATATTTCACATAAAAAAATAATTTAAATCATACATAAATAACGATTTAACATCATTTAATGAATTTTTATGAATTAGACAAATTGTATTACATTGTTGATTATAACATTATGACAAATCTGTTTATTTATTATTATTCAGTATTACTTCAAAAAGTCTAACTGGTTACATGAAAATTAGTGAAAATAAATAATTTGACAGGTTTAAAGAAAAAAAAAGATAAAAATAATTTTAAAAATAATAAAATTTATTATATTATTTTTAATTTATTTTTATTGATTTTTTATTTATATTCTCATTTTTCTTTTTCTTTAATTAAACATCTATATTACTTTTATTTTATTTTATTTACTTATTTTATTATTTTTAATTTTTATCTATTTTATTTTTCTTTATTCAAATTCATCAAGAAATATATTTATATTTAATATTTAGAATATTTTAAATAAAATTATTTTTTTTAAAAAAAGCTATAAGAAGGAAAAAATAAAACAATTTATGCAAAAATATTTTTATTTTTTATTACATCTTTTATTCAATTTTATATTTTTAATTTTTAATTATAAATTTTGTTATATAAATAAAATTACTTGTATAAGATTTATTTGATTGAAAGAAAAGAAAACAAAATATGAATAGAAATAAGAACGATGAATGAAGGTATATAAAAAATAAAGTGAAAATAAAGATATTTGATATAAGAAAATAATAAAAAAGATAAATAGATAAATAAAAATAACTAATGAAGTGCACATTCTTTTATTTCTATTATCTCTCATTTACCTATAACCAAACACACTTATCTTTTCCATTTCTAACTATGTCCTTCTTCTCTACCAACAAATCACACTTGTGTCCCTTTTTTCTTTTCTTCATAAATTGGTCCTTTAAAACTTTTGTTTCATTTCAATTTCTTTAAAATTATAACATGTTATTATTCATCTAATATGGTAACTCTATGTTAGTGAATATGCTTATGTGACAGATAAAGTTAAACACATTCTATTTAAAACATTTATGCCACAATTAAAAAAAAATTGATGGTGGTGTGCGATAAAATACTGGATGAGCAAACTAAATTTATTAACAAAGTTAATATTGGATGAACAGGATCATGTTAAAAGTTTTAAAAAATTGAAACAGGATAAAAAGTTTTAATAGGACCAATTAAATATTTCACATATTTTACGGTGAAAAAATAAAAACACACTTTAATATATTCTTAATCTTTATGGATAGAAGTCCACACCATGTTAATCACTAATTCATCACATAAGTTAGGTTGTATATATAATGTCCTGTTTACAAGCGAATTAAGATCCTCTACTGTTTCTATAACACCATGTTCTCTACCACCACAATCTTCATCATTCATTGCATTCTCTCTTTTTTCTTAAATGTATGTATGGATGAGGTTTGATTGTATAGTAGCTACAAACAAAAGTTGCTGTAGAAGTTCTAAGTTGACCATTGGTAATTCAAGTAACTTTCACCATTCAAATATAAACACAAGTTTTTTTTTTCTTTTTTCTTTTTCTACATTATGTGTTTAGTGCATAGGTTAAAGATAACAAAAAAAAATTATTATACTGATAAAAACTATTTTATTAATCAAAGATTTTATGTTTTTTAATATTTGATGCATAAAATAAAAATATTAAGAATTTACTATTAAAGCATATATTAGATATTAAAATTGTATAATAAATGTTTAAAATTATATTATAAATTATCAACAATTATAGAATAACTGACAGATTTTTTTCTGGGAAAAATAAATATGGAGACAAGGATGAGTAGTTTTTATTTTTTAATTTTTGGATATGCAAGAGGCCTCAAGAAACATTATTTATTGCCTGTTACCCTAAACTTGTGATACAACGGGCCAAAGGCCTAAGGAAAAAGGATATGTGAAAGTAGTGAATATGCAACTACAGTTAAGTTGTATAGACATTAAGCCCATGTTTGTTCTTTGAGGTTTTAGTTTACAAAATTTCAAGGATCATGAAGGAATGCTAAACATTCAAGTACTTGCAAGATAGCAAAGGTGGCGGAACTAGCTGAATATATTTTTGATTTAAATATCAATTTAGTTTATAATTTTTTATTTTAATCTTTTTAATTTTAATTTTATTTTATTTTAATCCATACTGTTAAATAATATTTTAATTTTAATATTTATTATTATTTAAATAATATTATAACAATAATTTTGATAATCTTTTTAATAAATAAAGATTTAAAAATAAAGTTTATTAAAAAATGTATATGATTATTCTGTGAGATTTTTTTATGATGTAATAAGTTAAAATAGACTGTAAAAGTTATTGTTACAATATTATTAATATTGTTATTTTATAACAAAAATAAAATCTAAAAAAAATATAATAATATTTAAATGATCAAAATAAAAAAAATCAAGAATCAAAATTTAAAAAAAAATGTTATTTTATTAGACCATATTAATATTTAAGTCATTATAAAAAAAAGTTAGTTAAAAAAAAATTAAATTATCATTTAAATTTTTTAATTATTACACTATTAAATAATTTTATTTTAAATATGAATTTTATCGATTCAACTATTGAATTATAACGTTATATTATATTGATTTTATATGTCAAAAATTATAAAATTTGAATAAAAATTAAAAAGTAATCAAATGATGTATATTTTAATATATTTTAAAAAAAGTATTATGTATATTTAGATTTATATAAATAAGATATCAAATAATTTTATATTAATATAAAATTATGTATATGTAATTTATGTGAAAGAAACTCTCAATCTAATGGTAAGATTTAAAAAAGTATTATTCAATTGAAAGTTATCAGAAGATGATATAATAGTTTATATAAATTATACTAATATAATTTGATAATTCCTTATATTAGTAATATATTTTTATATTATTAATTAAAATTTGTAAAATTATAAGTTCACTTGTCAAATAAAAAGAGAAATTTATAAAATCTTATATTTTTAACAATTTTCAGTCAATAATAAAATTCATCATATAACTCTTCCCATCTAATCATTTTCTACCTATGTGTTGATTAAGATAAGAGAGTGATTATCCACTTTATGTTATTAATTTGGAACTAGTCATCTTTTTCAATTCGATCTGAGAAGAAAAAGAAAAAAGTTGATCTTGTTAATTTATCATATTTATTATTTATTGATTAAAATTATAAATTAATTAAGAGTATTTTGATAAAAAAAAAATAATTAATATGAGAGACAATTTACAGAAAGTCTTATAAAAAGGGATAAATAAGATTTTTTTTAAAAAAAATCTAAACAAAAAGACTAAGGTTATGCTATTTTACAGTTTTTTAATAATATTTTTAATATTTTATAAACTAATAAATAAATGAATATTAAGTATATTTTGTTTTAAAGCACATGTGGTGTCAAAGCAAAAGGGATCTCTCCTATTGTGTTGTCTTTATAGGACTAGAGAAATAAAAGAGTGAGACAGAGAAAGAGTAAAAAAATTATGTGAGATGATAGAAAAAAGAAGAAAAAAATTTAAAAACAAAAAACAAAACAAAACTTGCGGGGCTATAAATAGTGAAAGAGAAAGTGGAACTGTGAAACCGAATCAGTCCATCTCAAGGAGGTTTAGGACACTAATTGGTCGAGCAAGTTAATCCATTATTGAACACGCAAGCAACACAAAGGGATTCTCAAAAAAGTTAAATCATAATTGTTGTTGAAAGTTTACTAGAGCTTGATTTATGTAGATTGATGTTGATTGCATTTGGAGTAGCCTTTCAGCTTAATGACAGTACAATGTGCCAAACTTTTGCAGGATTCTTGAGTTGTGATTCTCCTATTTCAATATTTTGTATATGTGACTTCCTATAAATTTGTTATTTGGACAAAACGTTTTGAGTTTATGTCATTTTATTTTTCATTTTTCTCTTTTCAGTAATCCATCCAAGTACTATGATTTAATGATAAAAATGATTTTGTTTCTAAAAATAATTTTTATTATCTGATGATCTTTTATTTTCTATCTTGTGTATTCTAAAGATTAATTGTGATTTTTAAACAATTGAATTTATATAAAATTATGATATCTCAATTTAAAAATGATTGAATTAAAGTAATCACAAATTTAAAAAAATGAGCAAAAATTTCAAATATTTTAACAAATTAAGAAACTTAGGACAATAATTTTAGACATATTTTTATATTTTTCTTAATTTTTATTTTAATTAAATCTCAATTATTTTTTTAATTACGAATCTTTTTTCCCATAATTGATTAACAAAATCTAGTTATATTTTAAAAGTCTTCTTCTATATTTTATTTCTCAGAAGTTGATTTAGAGTCTAATATAAAAAAAATGATTAATTATGAAAGATAAACTAACAAAATTAATTTGATTAGAAGTTCATGTTACTAGTCTATTAATACAAATTTAAAGATATAATTATTGTGTAGATCGATTGATTAACCTTGATTGGTTATAATCAATCAATTAGATTTTGAGGTATTGATAAGTCCTAAATAAAAATGATAAATAACCCAATAATTTAATTGAATGGATAAACAATAATTTTATTAAAATAAAAGAATTAAGATTCACATATATGACTTACATCATTAACCTAAATTTAGAAACTTAGCTAATCATAAATGCTGAAAAACATAAAATCATATAAGAAAGTGTAAAAGACAAAAAAAAAATAAGAATCTTTATAATTTTTTATTCTTGTAATATTTTTTACACTTGTTTAGTAACTAATTGATCATCTAGAAAGAATAAAAATTAAAAATAAAATAATATATATATATATTCATTTTATTTATACGTTTTTTTGAACCTTCAATTATATTAAGGTGTGTAAGTTGTGTTTTGAAACTTACTGTAAAATTCTCATAATTTTGTTTAATTAAGCATGTTTGTACATTGAGATATGCATGGTTGTGTTTCATGCTCTAAAACTTCATTTTTTTTTTATCTTTTTTAACATTTTTTTAAATTTCGTCTTACTTATATTAAAATAACATTCTTTATAAAAAAATTAAACATTTAAAATATGATAATTAAACAAATTATGTGATAAATCTATGAATAATTATATCTAAATAAAAATTTATCATATATATAAATAAATAAAAAATACTAAAAAGATTATAATTACTTATGTGCCATATTCAATCAATTAAATTAAATTTCTTAATAAAAATTCTGGTTATTAATTTCACATAAATAACAATCATATGAAAAACTCAAATCTAATATTAATTAATATCACAAACTACCTTCCTAAATTTTTTAAGTCAACTATATTAACTCTGCAACCTCAAAATGAAAAATCAAAATGCATATTTAACATATTTGCATTTCTTCGTCGAATCACGAGTAGTTAGTTGAGCACCATATTCCACACACACTCATGACTCAATAAAATCCTTCAATAATATTGTTACATCATTTCAACGTATAGACTCTTGCAGTAATCTGACATTGGCCCGAGGCATATTTGAAAAGTACATAGAGTGATGATCTCAATTTTTTTATTGGTTATTTGATCCACTAATTCAATAAATAAAGTATTTTTATATTGAAAGAAACTCACAAATTAAGGATTGTATTTAAATATGTTTGAAAATCATAATTTATAGGTTTGCTCCTAAAATTTTTTTGTTTTAATTTAGTCCCAAATAAAAACTTTGTTATCAATGTCAACAATTTTCTTTAATAAATATTGTTGCAGTTAATAAAAATTAATGACGATACTGAAATAACATAATAATCTAATAAATGAAATTAAAAAATATATTTAGGACTAAATCAAGGTTCATTGGAAATGAGAAAATATGACATATATATATAGTTTTGATTGAAAAGATATTTTTATTTTTATTTTCTATTTTTACTTTATTTCTTACTTTAAAAAATTGTGTAAAAAACTGAAAAATAACTTTTTATTTTCTTTCATTTTTTATATTAACTTTTAAAAATAAGAAAGAAATTGAAATGAAAAATATATTTTTTTTCAAACTAAAGGTCTCTTAACTTTTCCATTTTCAAATGATTTCATATTTCTTTCTTATGACGTTTATCCTAAACCCACCTACAGGAAAAAAAAATGTCATAATTTTTAAGTTTATTTAAAAAATCATAGAAGTCCACCAACTATTATGAAGCTAGAACAAATAATAAATGAAAAGTTAGGTACAAATTTGGAATAAACGAAATATGTGTGTTCCATATCCTTATAAGCTTTGAGTGTCCATAATTGACAGCTAAGGTGGTTTTCAAAACAGTTTTTAAAATATTAATTTGATCTTTAAATATCAACAACAATTAATTAATTTCTTTAATTTTTATGCTAAATATCTTAAAAAAAACTTCAATCATATCGTTAATTATGCACCGATTTATTTGTACTTATTTTTTAATAAAATAAATATTTTTTAAATTTTTATGTACCTGTCTAAATTGATTGTTTTAAAAAAAACACAAATAAATCGGTTCAAATCTATCTTCTTATTAAATAATTAATTATTTTAAAAAATATTTTTTATAAAAAATTATTTTAAGTTTAAATATACTGACCTTATATCATATAACTTAGAGTTAATTTATTTAAATTTAAAATAAGTGTTTATGAAAAAAAACATTTTTAAAATAAGCTATTATTTAATAAGTATATAAGTTTTGTTTCTTAAAAAAATAAAAATTATATATTTAAAAATAAACAGTCTAGAGAAACATGTAAATTTTTTTAAAAAAAACTTCTTATTTAATTAAAAACACTTAATTTAGAAAATAAACACAAACTTAATCTTAAAGTGAATATTAACTGTTAGCATTTTAGCATTAGAAAATAACGATTAAAGACCTTAGTATTTCAAAAATTATTCATTTTCGAGAAACAAAATATAAAAATATATTTAATAATTATGATGTCAGTACTGATATATGAAATAAAAAATAACATAAGATTCCTTAGGGTCTTTATCATCGATCGTAAGTCTTTCGCGTTTTTTTTTTTTTTTTGTAATCACTAATTCACTAAAAATGGAGCGAAAAGCACTATAAATTGATCATGCGTATAATGACGTAAAATGTCCATTTCCCCTATCATTGAAATGATTGGTTGGTACCATAAAAAATAAACTATTTGTTTGCGCATTTTTATCAAAAATTAAAACGATTTGTTTATTCATAGTTTTCAAAATTAAAAAAATATTTCTTAAAAATTTATTTTTAATGTTATTGATACATATATAACAAAATTTTGAATATATATATTTATTTATTTATGTATTTATCTTTCAACTATTATCTATAAATTAATAGTTAACAAGAAGAGGAAGACTAAAATAATTGGCATGCTCATTTGTCTTCCCCTAAAGCAGAATCTAAAAGTTTACGTCATCACGTGTCATTTTTCGTAGTCTTTAGTTATTGGAATGTAGTATATGAACGTTTAGACGTTTGATAAATGGAATCTTTTTGAATTTCCAACGTCTTCCCGTTGTCAATAGACGCAAGAAACTTAATTTGGATCATTCAATAATTACCCTTGCGTTCTTATTCTAAGCTAATCCTTATCAAATAATCGTCTTGTATAAAAATTAAATGATAATGTAATATATAACACCCGTAAGAATAACATAAAGAAAAGAAAAATGCCTTGCTAACTACAAAACTTATATCCTTTCGCTATTATTTTGTGTCGACATCTAATGGTCATAATTTTCAAGTAAACAAACACGTCACTCCAAGTAAGAAGAATAGATAATAACAAAATACTAGCAACGCATTTTTTGAACAATTTTTTTTATTGGTTGTTAAATTTATTAAAAATTTAGTAATTTGTGATGATTTTATGTCCCATACTCTTTTTTAATTTTAAAATTTTCAATCAATGATTATATATATCTTAAAAATAGTGCGTTATGAAAGACGATCGATACACTTGCAATGTCTTGGAAACAATTCAACAAAAATCTATCGACAAGTATTGGAGGATAATAGGACTGATGAAAATGTATCGTCCATGTACTCACGAGAAAAACATCACCCAAGTGATTAAGGACCATGCAATGATTAACGACATGTAAAAAAGATACAAGATATACATACGCTCCAATTTCTATTCCTCTTTACGATCTTGATTTTAGTGTCAAAATCCTTGCATATGATCACACTTGGATATAACCTAAAAAACTTCATGAAGATCTATTTTGAGATTTCTTCTCCGGCAAATACTCTTCCCCTTTAGAGTGATGCAAAACAGCTATATGTAGTTCAAATATCATAAACATAAACATATACGTTCACACTTATCTATATCTTCCTACTTTGTATACGTCTAGGATTATTACACAAACCTAACAGCACACTCAAATAGTCAACGCTTAACTGAGAACACAAACTTGCTTTCCCTCTCAATCCTCAATTAGTTAATAACTTATAATAAAAAAAATGACTAAGAGAAGAGTCGTGTAGGCGTGCATATTGCATGCTAATGAATCTTTGCACGCTTGATCAACTGCATGCGCCGTATATAACGAATAGCTATACACTAATACAAGTTGCAAACTCAAGATAATAATATATCCCCCCCTCATTTTTCTAATCGGGTATTTTTGGGTATGGAATTCTTAAACTATATGTGGCTATTATGGATTGTGGATAGTATATATGATACTATTTTATTGATTTTCTATGAAAAAAATATTAGTTTTACCACCATATCCAACCAAAAAACTTTAAGATGACAATAGGAAAGTCTCATTAATTAATTAACTTGACACCCTTGTGTTTCCTTTTGTCGGTTGTTTCATTTTCTGTCTCACTTTATTTACCTGTTTTGCATGTCTTTCTAGTAACATGAAGTAATCCACCGAATTGAATATTTTGCCAAAAATAATTTTCTTCCATATATTCGTTTTTTCTTTTTCTTGGAGAGGGCGGTGACTGAAGAATCATATCCTATCCAAATTTTGGAAAGAATGGTGTACATACATATGTGTTACGTTTAACAAATAAAGAAAGAGTGACATCTAAATGAAAATAATCAGTTATATGTATATATTCTTAGTTTAAAACTTTTATTATACTTTAGCGTAATCATGTAGTATTGTTAAATTATTAAAGCAGATTAACTTTTATTATAATTACTTAAAAAACTAATTTTTTTAGAAAAAAATCAACGATTTGTAAACACATCAAAAGTAGAGATATATTAACTTTTTATTATTACTTTATTCTTTAAAACGTCAATATATTACTTTAAAAAGTGATCTGTTCTACAGACAACTAAACTACTTTTTAAAAAAAAAAATTGAAAAAACAAACCATTAATAAAGAATGCATGTGTTGCAAGGATTACTCTTTTAGACTATTGACAAAGAAAATAAAACTAAACAAATTGAGTTAAATAATATTTTGATTTTTAAAATATAAGATTTTTAATTTTAATTTTTTTTAAAAATTATTTTAATCTTAGTCTTTTAATATATATTTTTCTTTTGATTTTTAATTTTAAAAAATATTAATAAACGATTACGTAATAATAATATTGATAATTTATTAGTCTACCACATCATAAAGGAGTTTAATATGATAGTTTGATATAATTTTTTTATTAAAATATATTTTAAATCTTTCATTAACTAATTTAACATTATTAATTGTTTTAAATAGATATAAATATAAAAATATAATTTATTAAAAAAAATTTAGTTAATGTCCATATAAATAAGTCACTAGACTTTTTGAAAACTGTCTTAAAAAATAGTTAATTCTTAAAAATTTACATGTAACTGTTATATTAGATTTTTTTAAGATATAATAAGTCACTAAATTATTAAAATCGTTATTATTATAAATTAACGTTGTTATTTAAAAATAGAAAAAAAAAATCAAACAAATCTTATTACAA
>JAMLFT010011087.1:0-11344 GCA_026544285.1 Pachyrhizus erosus
AACAGTAACGTATTTTTCTCAAAATAGAATTATTTAAGTTCTAAATAAGATTTTTAATAATAAATATTTTTTCCATATCAAAGTCTAAATAATAAAGTCAAAGTAAAAAATGGTTAAACTTTTATATGTATTTATTCTTATTTTATATATATTTTTTAAACATGAATTTTATTATTAGACTAAACCAAATTTATTTTATATTAACCAGGTTGGATTTAAAAATAAATAAATGTATTTTTAATGGATACAATTGAAATAACTTATTTTAATTTGTTTTTTTTTATGTATTAAATCTCATAATGTCACATCATAATTAAATAATTTATAATATTTTATTTTAATTGTATAATTTTAAATAACTCTTAAATTATAATCTTTAAATGAAAAGAAAATATTTTAATTAAAGAATAATTTATGAAATCTAACATAATACATATATCTTTTTTAATAATAAAAAAAATTAAATAACAGTATTTTAAAATAACTAACTCGTTAAGTAATGAATGTTAAAAATATTTTAATCTTTTACAATATGATAAATTAAGTTCAAATCTTTATTAAAAAGGTGTTCAATGTCTCGAATATGATTATTTTTAAGAAAGATAGCTGTATAGAAATATAAAAAAAAAAACCTGAAGTTAATCTATATTGCATTTCTAACGTGTATATTTATATACATACACGTAAAATTACAAATATTTCCCCCAATTCAAGCCATAAAGACAACTTCAGTCCTTTAATTTATCAAAAAAATAATAAACTTCAGTCCTTTAAGGCCGAGCATTACTAAAGTAATAATACTATAACAAAAAGTTATTGCTAAAGTAGATAAGATCAAAAGTTGGTGATTTTGACATCATAAAATATGCATTAAAGCATGACAAATAGTAATTATAAAAGTTCAATCCATGCATTAATTCCTAAGTATCTAACTTACAGCTAAAGGAACTTTCTCCCTTGAAAAGAGATGGAATGTAACAAGAAAGAGTAGGGACATCCCGCATATGCAACTAATCTTTGTGACAAACATTAATTTTTCTTTAAACTTTCATAATATTCTTGTACTATGGACATTATCCTCCTCTTGTAAACTATGTTAGCCTGGGATACCTCTTTCCAGATTCCTTATAGATGCACACTCAAGTCAAGCATGTGATCCTAAGACATGTTCATGTCCGTTGCTATGTGTCTACACTTACCAGTGACACGAATGTTTACAGTTTTTGTATAATTTCTTTTTCAAGAGAGGAAGTTAATATTTGCACAAACTTAAATGCGGCTTTCTAGTTGTTTAATTTAAAATGATGTTTTATTTATGTAATTTAGGTTAGTTATATCCAAATTTTTAATGCGTTGATTTTTTCTAAAAATTATAGATATCTTTTGAGAGTCACTCTTATTTAATCAGAAATTTATAAAAATTTACACACTATATTCAATCAATTAAGTTAAATATTTAAACAATTTAAGATAATTGTTAAACTAAAACATTACACATTAGTTGATACACACTCATTAGTTAATACATATATTGTTATTAAAACGAAATTTCAATTTAATTAATAAATAGTCTTAAAATATGTAAACAATTATATGAATAAATTTTGTCTTAACTTTTAGTTAAAATGATATTTCAATGTGTTATATTTTCACTTTTTTTCTGTTTTAGTAATTTATGCTTTAAAATTTTTGTTTTAATCATTTATGTTTATAAATATATTCAAAATAATATTTTTGTTCATGATGATGTGGTATTATTTTTTTTATTATTTTATTACGTTTTTTTGTGGCTTATTTTTTTGCAATTTAAAATAATCAAATATTGTTTTATTCTTCCTCTTTTTCATGATTCTTTCCTTTTCTCTTTTTTGTCAAACTGTTTATTATTTCTCCTCATGAATTGTAAAAAATATAATAAAATAAGATTTAAATAATTTTTTGATTTATATAAAATCTTTTAAAAATTTAAAAATTTTAATTTTAGTCTATATTTTTAAATAATAACATTGACGGATGATATAACAACAACTTTAAAAGTCCAATAACTTATCATGTCTTAAGGGGGTCTAACAAAATAGTTATATGTATTTTTTGTTTAATAAATTATGTTTTAAAATCTTTATTTGTTTAAAATAATTAATAATATTAAACTAATTAATGAGAAATTTAAAAACACGATTTGACAAAAAAATTATATAAAATTATTTTATTATATTACTTAATAATGTGACAAGTCAATAAACTGTTAATATTATTGTTACGTTATCGTTTAACGATATTTTTTTAAAATAAAAACTAAAGATAATTTTAAAAAAAGATTAAAATAAAAAACTCTCTATTTTTTAAGGACTAAAATATTATTTAAATATAAAAATAATATCACATAATCATTAATAAACAAAAAAAATTATTTTGAATACATTCACAAATATAATAAATTAAAACTAAAATTTTAAAACATAAAAAGTAAAAAGAAAATGATAAAAATATAATAAATTAAAAATATTATGTTAACCTTAAAATTTTCAAGTCTTTGTATGAATTTAGAAGTTAATGCCTTAAATATGTATGAGAGAAAGCCCATGTTGGATTGTCTCACAAAGAGGTAGCCACCGCCATCCATCTCTACCTACCAATCACTACAAGACCACAAACCAAGTTTCAATTTCTAATGCACTCATGTCATCATGTAGAGAATTCGCGCATAAATTAAAGTAGTGTAGACATAATCTTATACTTTGGAGCAACACATGGCTTGTAGTGAAATAATGTCAAGTTTTGATGCGCGGGTGCATGCGTGATCAAGTTTGCTTTCCCTCTTGTGGCCTTTCAACTTAATTGGCCTATAAATATATAAATAAAATATGACCTCATAGTTTGAATGGTCAATTAAATTACCCTATAAAAACAACCAGATTTTAAGCACAAATCACGCGGCTCCTTGTTCCCAACCTTCATTTGAATACATTATATTTCTGTACTTATAAGCTGTAATCAATCAAAAGTCTGATTAAACAGCAGAAAGAGAAGTGCAAAAGAAACCAAAGTGCACAAGAATTCTATCTAGAATTTAATTAGTGGAAGCAGCTAATACATGCATGGCTTGAATTTGTTTTCAATTCACAATTAAACATCCTCATAAGATTCTTTTTATTTATATATTATATACGGTACGAAGAGAATTACACCTTATCATAATTGATAACCTATCTATCTTGAATATTGCATTCTTTTCACCTTTGGTCACATTTTTTTATACGTAAGAGCTTAGGGTGATGAAAGACTATCTCATTCATGACTTAAATCTAATTGAAAACTTGTAATGAATTATACACAAATAATCATTCAACGAAGGACAATTACGGAAATAGCATTTTAAATAAGTATATGTATTTTGCAAGTGCCTTTTATTATTATTTTATTTTATATGAAAAAGGAGGGTCAACAATGTGATTTGCTTTCTTTATATGTGAAAAATAAATATATTAAACAGTTTTATTTAGTTATTCTATGTTTAAAACCAATTTAAAATGGAGAGACAGATTTTGGAAGGAAAGAAAAAGAATCATTTTAATCGTTTCTTCGATTGGAATCAACAACACGGGATAGAATGAGCAAAAAAATACGTGAGGTTCAATGGTATAACTTTGAAAAAAAAAAGGGTGTTTTAGTGTCATAAAAAGACTAAAATGTCCCTAATTTTATATACTTTTTTTTATTAGAAACAATTATGTTATTTTATATACATATTCTTTTTCTTTGATTTTCTATCCAACAAAACAACAACAACAAAAAAGTTTTAGTTTCTTTTCTTTCATTATTTTTTAATCAAACAACTTATAAAATCAACTCACTTTTTATTTTCTTTTCTAAACCAACCATAGAAGTAATGTATAATTTATTATTTTGTTTTCAAGTATTGTAATCGACTCGTGAACTTATAACTAGTAATTTAGCATACACAAATCACATGTTCTATTTTTGCTCTATTTACGTAACAGATCATAACTGTAGCTAGACCGGTGTGAAATTCTAACATTTATTTGAATTATTCCTGTCTATAACATTTTTCGCCCAATTATTTCTATCCAGCAACCCTTCGCACACATTTTTCTTTTCCGCAAATGATAACATCAATTATTTGTGCGGAAGAATATCAAGAGTGAGCTTTATCTTTTATCCAACTTGAATATGCTTGTTTTTAAATAACATTTTTGACAAAATTATGATCGATGCACGTTTATTGTAGTTTGTGGGCCTAGTTGCTAGTATTGCACCTAACAGCCGAAGGAGGCCCAGAATCCTGAGAAAATGAGTCAGGGTAGGGGCCAAACTGTAAAGAAAATTAACTCAAAAACTTAACAATGACTTGGCCCAAAGAGAGAGTTATTGAGATACTTCAGAGTATTTAATAATGTCTTTGGATAGCTCAATTATGTTGGCTGCGGGGATAAAAAGGCCTTTGTACAGTATGGTTAAATATTACTTAAATTTTATCAATTAAATAAACTAATTATTTAACTTTCAAAATAACATTTTTTCTACCATAAATAAATTCTTCTAATGTTATTTTTTTAAAATCTAATTCTAACAAAACCTAAAACAGTGTCTTGTACCAAGAAAAAAAAACTGCAAATTTCATCCAACATGTTCCATACTCTGTCCAATTAACCAGTTAAGATGGACATGGTACTGCAAATTTAAAGCAACAAACTTTACTAGCGGTTGGCCAAGCTAACAGTAATGGTTTACAATTCAAAATATCTTAATTTTGTCCACACCAGAGATCCTTTCTAGTCTGCAAAACTTAGAGCTACAAATCCAAATTGGGCTGCTGATCATTATCCCATGGAAGCTGTGGAGGAGCCACTTGTAGAGATGAGGATGGCTTTGGTTCCTGCCACCCCTGCATTTGCATGTTAGGAAAACCTTGAGTTGCTGGTGGGGTGTATGGTGCAGCTTGGTGCATGAACTGTTCATGACTTGCCTGCATTGTGCCATAGTTTAAGTCTGCAGAATCCAATATGGCTTGGGAGTTCCCTGGATGATATGAAGTGCCTAAACCAGACAATGAAGTGTTTGACTCATTAGAAAAGTTTGTAGCTAGTGAAGGCAAAATAGTTGGCCATGAGGGGTTTTTACTTGGAATTGACTCTCCTTGATTTGGTTGACACAAAGGAGAGAGCCTTAAGGGATTCAGGCTAGACATGGAATTTGCTGGCATTGGCTGATGCTGATGCATAAGAGAGTTCCCTGTAAGCATGTTGCCAGGTATGTCATACATTGTGTATCCTCGCCTTGTCTGAGACCTAAGTGACCTATCTGAGAGGTTCATAGTCTCTTCTTGCCTTGGCTGAGGCCCTGAGATCACCACTGTTGGATGGACAATTGAAAGCACATTGCTGGAAGACGCATTGGTGTTGGCATTGCCAGCATTTGTGTTCAAAATCCTGTTTCCAAAAGCTGCAGAACCAGGAGTTCTGAGTGTCCTATTGAAAAAGGGAAGGGCAAGAGCAAGTGTCTGAGCATCGAAAAGGTCTGGTTCTATTGGTATCTGTGGAGCTGGCTGATGGAGAATTTGAGGACCTGAAGCATTTTCATGTTGGTTCTGCGATGTAGTGGCATCATTGCAAAGTTGCAAATTCCGAAGTGGTTCTAGCTTTTTTGCTGCAACTCTTCGAGCAGTGGGTCCTAAATCCTCCACGAACCGCAGTAGACTTTCTTTGTACTTGTACGAATTTTCATTCAACTGCAATACCAACATGCATTATGAACGGTAATAATTTTTACAGAACAAAATCATAAATGGGGATTCTTGCTAAGGGACGAAGAACTTAAATAAACAGCTAAATGGAAGTAATATTAGTTGAAGAGTTACGTGGAGGTTAGATATGGGATTAAGATTAGACTATTATGTTTCTCTTTCAAATCTGTAGCCCTCACCAAATGAATTTTTATGCAGTGTGTGAGATCCTCGAATAAGGAAGTTTTATATGCAAATGTGACCACATTTCTTGTACTACTTTATTCCATTTCCCATGTATGTGTGAATAGAGAATATGTTTTTACTATATTTTCAAAGGAAGAGTACAATGTTTTTAAATAATCTTATAATAAATTTTTCAAATTCATTTTTGTTTTCTAATAACTGTGATGCTATAAATGACATTCATAATTTTAAATATGTTATAAATGATATTCATAATTTTAAAAATGTTATAAATGATATTTAAAATTAGAATTAAAAGTAATTATTCTTATCCATTTAAATTCCTGCTTGCTGAAAATAAAATTGATGGTTTTGAGTTTAATATTTAACAAATTCCGCTCTTAAACTCAAACCTTTCTAATCCTTCATTACAATCATCTCCTTCAAATTTTCAAACAGAATTGTTGGCATAGGCTTTGTAAAAATGTCTGCTACTTGGTCATGACTTGCAACATGCATTATTTTTACTTCTCCATTCTTCACATGTTTCCTAATAAAATAAAAACAAGCATCAATATGCTTATTCCTCTAATGATGAATCAGATTCTTTGCTAATTCAATAGTTGATTTGTTGTCGACTTGTATTTCAGTTGCCTCAAGTTGTTGTAGATTTAACTCACGTAGTAAATTTCTTAGCCAAATTGTGTGACACACACCAAGATGTTGCAACATATTTCGCCTCACATGTTGACAAAGTTACGATTGGTTGCTTCTTTGAGAGCCATGTGAATGATGTATTCCCCATGTAAAACACATATTCTACTGTACTTTTTTATCATCTACATCTCTACACCAATCACTATTAGAGTATCCTACCAACTTAAATTCATTTGTCTTTGAGTAGAGTAGCTCGAGTGATTATGTTCCTTGAACGTATCGAAGAATTCTTTTAATAGCTTTTAGGTGTGAGTGTCTTGGATCCTCCGTATATTGACTTACTATACCAACACTATATGCAATGTCCGGGCTTGTACATGTGAGATACCGTAGACTCCCTACTAAATTACGGTATTCATTTGCATTCACTTGGTATCCTCCATCAAATTTAGAGAGTTTCATACCAAGCTCCATTTGCGTTGTTACCATATTACAATCTTCCATCTTGCTTTTCTTCAAAATATCCTTTGCATATGCTTCTTGTGACACAAAAATTCCAAAATCTCCTTGTCTGATCTCAAGGCCAAGAAAATACTTCATCAATCCTAAATTTGTCATTTCAAACTCTCGCATTATAGTGTCTTTAAAATCTTCAACTATCTTCTCGTTACTTCCCATGAAAATAAGATCATCAACATAAAGAGCAACAAGGAGTAAATTACCTTTTTCTTTTTTTACGTATAGTGCATGCTCGTAAGGATATTGTAAGAATTTATTCCTTTTGAAGTAAGTATTGATTTGGGTGTTCCATGCTCAGGCCGCTTGTTTTGATCCATAGAGTGCTTTCTTTAGCATCAACACTTTGCTCTCTTTTTCATATTTCATATACTTAATCGATTTCTCTATCAAGGACTCCATTTAAAAATGCAGATTTCACATCCATTTGATAGATTGACCACTCAAGTTGTGCAGTAAGAGATAAAAGAAGTTGAATTGTCTTCATTTTTGCAACTGGAGCAAAAAATTTATCATAATTGATTCTCGCCTTTTGTCTATAACCTTTTGCAACTAGGCGTGTCTTGTACCTTTCAATCTTCCCTTGGGCATTCATCTTTTTCTTGTATTCCCATTTTACACCTATGGGTCTATATCCTTTTGGCAACTCTACTAAGTCCTATGTTCCATTTCTTTCAATTACTTTTATCTCTTTATCCATTGCAGCTTTCCATTTCTTATCTTTTATAACTTCCTCAAATGCAATGTTCTTTGAGTCTGCTAATAAGAAAATCAAATGCACTTCATCAGTTGAATCGTATAGATCTTGTAGGCTCTGCATCTTAGGTTGGTGTGACTCTTCTTCTTCTTCATCATGATCTGGAGTATTTACTGGTGCAACACTCAATGACTCTTCTTGTTTTGCCTCCATTTTGTTCTTCCAGTCCCACGTGCTTTCTTCATTCACTTGTATATCTCGACTCATAATCACCTTTTTGTCAATTGGATCAAACAACTTAAAAGCCTTTGTCTTCCCATCATACCCAATAAACACATATTTCTTACTTTTATCATCAAACTTGGTTCTTCTTTGGTCTGGTACATGCGTATAGACTACACTACCAAACACTTTAAGGTGTGATACAGTTGGTTTATGATCACTCTAGGCTTCTTGCGGTGTTTGATTTATCAATTTTGTATGTGGGCATCGATTTTGCACATACACAACACATTGCACTGCTTCCACCCAAAATTCCTTCGACATGTTTTTGCTTTTCAACATTGATCGAATCATATCAAGTATCATTCGATTTTTCCTTTTCGTAACGCCATTTTGTTGAGGTGAATATGGTGCTATTAGGAATCTTTTGATACCTTGTTCCTCACAATAGTTTGTGAAAGCGGTTGACATGTATTCTCTGCCTTTGTCTGACTGTAAAGCCTTTATGTATAAATTGGTTGTCTTCTCCACCATCACCTTGAATTTTTTGAACACCTCAAATGCTTCTAATTTTTCTTTCAAAAAATAAACTCAAGTCTTCCTTGTATAGTCGTCAATGAAAATAATGAAATACCTCTTCTCACTAAAAGACTTGGGAGTGATTAGACCACATATGTCGATATGAATAAGCTCGAGAGGTCTCCTTGCACGATATTCTACCTTCTTTTGAAAATTTGTCCTTACTTGCTTACCAAGTACACAACCTTCACAAAATTTCTTGATGTAGTCCATGTTCGATAACCCATGTACCATTTTCTTGTTTGCTAACCCTTTTAGCTCGTCGTAATGTAAGTGTCCAAATCGTAAATGTCATAACCATGTTTTGTCCTCCATGTTGACTTGCAAACACCTCTCTTGTATATTCTTTAAGTTGAGTTTGAACATCTGATTCTTCTCCATCTCCACATCTCCATGTGTGCGAGCACTCGTCAATTTTTGTCCTTCAAGTGCAACATTCGATCTTTCATGATAATCGAACAACCTTTCTCCAATAATTGTCCCATACTAAGAATATTACTTTTTAAGTCAGGTACATAATAAACATCCTTCATTGCACCTTCTTTTTCGTCCTTTTGGGAAAAACATATTTTTTTCACCCTTTGACTAGAATCTTCATTAAGTCTCCAAAAGACACATGTCCATCTTTGATCTCTTGTATATCAACAAAGAGGTGTTTGTACCCACACATATGATTACTAGCACCAGTGTCCAAATACCATACCATGTCACTATCTAGAGTAATGCCTTCATTTGCCATCATAAGAATCCCTTCATCTTTTGTCTCATCTTCCTCGACTAAACTGGCGTTTTCTTCCACTTTCTTCTCTGCATAACAATCCTTTACGTAGTGTCCATATTTTTCGCAGTTGTAACATTCAAATTTGGACGATTTGAAAGACCACCTCTTCCATGATCGCAGACTCGTTCATGCCAGTTTTGTTGGTTCATTTGTCCTTTCTCTTCATTGTTGTTTCCACGACCACGACCTCCACGTCCACGCCTTCTTCCTTGGTTATGTTGCGCATACATCACCTTGTCTTCCTTGATGGTCATCTTTGTTTGTAAGGCTTCCTCCAAGACTTCTTGTTTCTTTTTCTTCTTTCGTTGTTCATGTGCTTCAAGAGAACTCGTAAGATCATCAATAGTCATTTCTCCCAAATTTCTTGACTCCTCAATTGCACATACAACATTTTCAAAGTCATCAGTCAATGACTGAAGAATTTTCTTCACATCCCTTACATCTGTGAGAGTTTCTCCATTGCATTTGAGTTAATTGGCTACCGTTTGCACACGAGTAATGTAACCAAATACATCTTCATGGCCTCTAACTCATCTCGTAGATTTTGAAAATGCATTTGTTTAACTCGATCGACACCCTTGAACTCTTTTTCCAAAATGTCCCACGCTTTCTTTGAAGTTGATGCACCAACAATCTTCTAAAAAATTGACTCATCAACAACTCGATACAACATGTACAAAGCTGCCTTATCTTTCAATCGTTTTTCTTTCAATGTTTTGTTTTGGGCACTGAGTATCTCGTGGTATTTTTCGGTTCTTCAAAACCTTCTTAAACCAACTCCCAAGCATCTCGAGATCCAAGAAGGGCTTTCATTTGGATGCTCCAATTGTCATAGTTTGTTGTCTTTGTTAATCAAGATAGTGACAGATTATTGGTTACATTGGTCATAGCTTTGATGCCAAATTGTGAATAGAGAATATGTTTTTATTTTACTATATTTTCAAATGGAGAGTACAATGTCTCTAAATAGTCTCATAATAGACTTCTTAAATTCACATTTGTTTCCTAATAACTGTTATGCTATAAATGACATTCATAATTTTAAATATGCTATAAATGATATTTAAAATTAGAATTAAAAGTAATTATTCTTGCTTATTCAAATTCTTGCTTGCTAAAAACAAAACTGATGGTTTTGAGTTTAATGTTTAACAGTGTGTTACACATTCTTCAACTATTACTCCTTTATTATGAACTTGTATGGTTGTATACAAATCGCCAACTTATATAATTGTTTGGGAGAAAAACAGAACTCACCTGAATGTCTGGCTTGTTACCATCTAGGATTTCTGCTACCGATGTCTTACTAGGGGGCCAATACATGTCCCTCTTTCCTATTTCAATAGTATTTTTCCTCCCTGTATTGATAGGAAAATACAATTAGTTGTTCTTTTTCAGTCAAACCAAAAAAAAAAAAAACAAAGAGAATAACTTAAAACTTTAAATAGTTTTGATAGTACATAGTTTTCTATAATTAATATGTAATTATGTACATATTAAACATTGGAGGGTCACGTAGGTAATGTCAATTGTTAAAAAAACTAACTATAGATATTACATGCATATGTATAACAAATCATTGATTTGTTGGAATATAAACTATTAATTATCTCATTTAAAGACGACAAAAATGATGCCACTTACACTTTTTTTACCACAACAAAGGGTACCACTGAATCCTCCTTGTTAGGGAACAATCTCCAAACTGCTGTAGATTTATTGAAAGTAGAAAGTTGTACACTGTATATGAAATACTCACAACCTCACACTACTCACACCTCAATTTCTCTCAAGAAGCCTCTTCAAAAATCACATACGAATTGCTTATTTTTCTAAACTTAAGAGAGATTTCGCTTGAGCTTAAATACTTTCGCTCAAGCGAAAGATACATTAAACTGGGTAAGGGGTATCTCGCTCAAGCGAGACATGTCTCGCTCAAGCGAGATATTCTCTGCTGAGGACT
>JAMLFT010011088.1:0-11344 GCA_026544285.1 Pachyrhizus erosus
GACATAAATGTCTCTAAAAATGTGATAGGTAAGGATAATTTTGTCTTATATATTTATGCACTTTCTATTATTCCTTTTCTTTCCAAATTAGAAGAAAAAAAAATTTGTGTGGGACCTACTAATTTCTTTCTTTCCTTCCTCATTTTTAAAGCTTTCAAACAATGAAAAGGTTAAAAATTATCATGTCTTCTTTCCACCTACAATTCTTCTTTCCCTTTTTCATCAAACCCAACAAATCATAAATGACTGAAATATCCTTTATTTTTGTGTATTTTTTTATCGAGGATATTTATGTCATTTTATATACATTTAAATTTTTTTCTTTAACTTTCTTTATTACTAAACAATTTATAAAATCATCTTACTTCCTATTCCTTTTCCTTTTTGTTTATTTCTTTTTTCTTCTTTTTTACTTTCTTTCCTTGGGATTCTTAAGGGTTTTTTTACTCCTTTCAGCTGACAACTTATTTGATTATGTGTTTAATTGCATGTATGACATGGTTTTTGACATTTTAAAAAAGTTATTAGTTGTAATTTTTATGTTTTTTTAAACATATTTGATGTGATTTTCTAGGTTATAATAATGTGTCCAAATACACGCTAAAGAACTAAATGTCGGTCTGAAATTTGTCTATACTAAAAAACATGACATACCTGAATAGAAAAGTGTGAGTTTGAAATTCGTCTCTAATGAATAACATGACATACACATATTCTTTTCTACTTTAAAAAATGATACTAATATTTTACTCTTCTATAAGTGAAAATAATGTAATTGACTTGATAATAGCTAACTTATATGTGTATGATGACTACCTTGTTTTGCCTAGTGCTAACAAATTTTGTGAGTCTTGCTTCTTGATATATTTACCTTAATGCTTTCTTTCATGTTCCATCATAAAAAGGAAATTCTTTTGACAGGATCAAGAGGGTAATTGTTATAGGGTCTAGCTAATTATGTGTGAGTTAATTTAAACACTTGAGGGTAATGTTAGAAGAAAAAAATAACTTATCAAAATTGGTTAAAGTGAAACTAATTGCTAAATGTGCATGCATAGTTGATGGCACTAAAGATAATTTTACATGAAAAGCAGGAGAGTAATGCTATTTGGAGAAAAAAACGGTAAATCGATTAAAGACAAAGAAAACCATTTGTTGAATTACCATACATAGCAGATGGCACAAAAGACAATTTTACATGTAACACATGTATTTTTTGTAAAGAAATGTTTAATTGATCAACATTTGAGAAATTGTACTCTTAATATATGTACAACATTTTATACAATATTGTTGAGACATAAATGTAATATGAAATCAAATTGATGACATGATAAAAAAAACTTATAAAAAATATTATATATGTTGTAAGAACAACATGACTTAACATTTTATAACCTTAAATATATTTTTTGTTGAAAAAAATACTCCACACACCAAAAGTTGAAGATGAGAATACACAAGATATATCACATAAAAGAGTGAATGACAAAATTTATATAATTTAACATTTTTTGTTATTTTTAGTGAAGTACTTTAAAATATTGTTCCTTATCTCAATAAATTCATGAAGTTACAAGTTGTTAAAAAAATTTAAAATCATCTCAAACAATGTATCAAATGTCATCCTACAAATTCAAATAAATCACTTAAGAAGTATAAAAAATGATGAAAACATTCACTCATAAGAGATACTTATTAATACAAGTGAAAACTCATACTTGTTCACTTTTTCTAGACTTGAATAAGTAAACTTTTTACCAAACTTCCTAAATATAATTATAATATGACTTTATCTAATAATAGATAAGTATATAATTCCTTTGTTATTTTTTATAAACAAAAAGTCAACTAATTTTTTGATCTCATATATAAATAAATTATAATTATTTTTATTTCATTAATGCTACTTTTCTTAAAATAACCTTCATTTAAGTATTTTTTATATTTTTAATAATTCTCTTTTATTTTATATTTATAATCAAGTTTTTAAGAGTCTCTTGAATAATAAAGATAATTTAAGAAGAATATTATAAAATTAATAAGATTTAATATAGTTAAATAATTTTTTAATACATGTAAAAATAATTTCTTTTACTTATAAATTTTATAATGAATTGAGTATATACTAATGATCTTTCACCTTTCCAAGACTATCAAGTATATACTAATGGCCTTTCACCTTTCCAAGACTATTGAAATATGTTGTTTCCTCTTTTTAATGGATGACTTTGAGCTCTTCCATAGGCCAAAAACTAATTCCAACATATTTTCTAATGCATTTAGAATCATTAATTGAAAGCTTGGAAATTTAAATTGTTATTCCTAACATTTGTTGTTTTCTTTGAATTTAAATTTAAATCACTAACACATGAGGCAGGAAAAATATCAGGAAATATCCTACTTAGGCTGAAGATAAAAAGGCCTCTTAAAATACACTCTTTCAACATCGATAGGGAAAAAGAGAATTGCTCAATTGCAAGGTAAGTTTATTCAAGTAGCAGTTGAAGGGGTGAAATAGAGATATGTTATAAAGGAGAAGATTCCTCCTCAATGGAAGCTATAGTAAAGGCTTGGCATAGGTTATATTCCTCTCACTAACACTGAGTTTTACAACTACTGCAATATTGGTCAAATCAGATTTATAAATCACCAAAATATAATGATACTTACAGGTTATGTACGTATATGTAGCTTGTCATGATCAGCATTCGCAACACTTCCGTGATTATTTCTTCAAGACCATCATAAGGTGTCAACTAATTTAGGAATATATTTGAAATTCTAGTAATCTTTTTTTATATGTTTTACTTACTCTGGTCTGTGTTGCATAATACTGTAAGAAAAATAGCCTATTCAATGGTAACTGGACAATTATTCTAGCTTCTATTTTTATTATTTGACTAGAATTTTTTTTTTCCCACAAAATTTGACACTTTGTCCTGATGGTTCTGTCTTATTGTCATATGTCATTGCCAGCAGTATATATGGTTGAAGGAGTATTCACTTATTATTAGGAAGTTCCATAAGCTATTCCCTGCGTATGAGGATATTGTTATGACACTGCAACGTGGAAAGTTTGATTATTGTCTGTAGAACTCCAAGGGGTTATGCCTAACTTTATGAGAACTGAGAAGTGTTAGTTTTACTTTTAAGGTTCTAGTAGAAAAGTGTTCTCACAATTCATTTGAATGTCAAAGCAAAAAGTTAAGGATTGCTGCTAAGCTTCAAATAAACTCACTCATAAGACCTATCTTTTCTTGGTTTAATCATAACTTGCGATGATTTTTTATTTGAGAATGAAACATGTCAAGTCCCAGGTAATGATTAGAAGACAAAAAACATGTTAATAGGAATTAGTCAGGTTTCCAGCATTTCATTGTCATCTATAAAAATTGATGGAACGGGAATGCTGGCAAACCAGTTAAGAAGATCGTATGGGTTAATTAGAAAATACAAGTCACAATGTTCAAGGGTCTTTTGTTTGTGGATAGGATCACTGTCTAGATTGATGTGTACTTTGTCACCTTTATGGTCTGAGGAATTCTAGCAGGTAGTTTAGAACAGGCATCGCAAGCAAGCCCAATTGGATTTACCTTAAGTAATGTTTTGCAATTGCTTATTCACAAATTTTCACTTGCTTTCATGCATACTGTGCATTTACTGTACTGCCAGGGAATCTATGAAGAATGCTTCAAAATTCCATCCAGGAAAATTAACAGCATTATTTTTGTTAAGATTCTTTGCATACCAGGTAGCCTTCAATCACGGTAGAAAATCCTATTGCATTTAATTTGAATCGTGTACACAGTCCTCAGAATCCAATAATCTATAGAAGGTATTTTAACATGTGTGCGTATCTATATTTGTGCTCAAAAGATTAATAAGGAATTATCAATATGCACGAATGGAAAAGCATTTTATGATCATTTGTAAATATATATTAGAATGGTAAAAGAGTTAGAACTGTATTAAGTAATATGAAAGTTACCCTCATTTTTTCAACATTACAATCTCAATTGGATTAGCTGCAGTTACTTGCAATCTGAAAGAGTTAGAAAAACAAACTGCAGCAAACAAGATTGTTAGGATGAAGATTAACAAAATATACTGCACCATTTCTTCTCCACTGAAAAAATGCGCCTTTAATGGTTCTGATCCATGATACATTTGACAGAGAGAGCACACTCATAAAATATGTATAATGTCTCATATACGATAATGAAAAATAAAAATAAAATATAAAGCTAATCTACTAAATAAAAGCATTAATTATTGTTATATTTTAAAAATAATAATATCTTTAATTGCCCTTACCATATATAAGAAATTTAATCATTACTTTTCTAATTAGTTCATTGGAGCTTCTTTCCACAAAACAACTACACATGGTAATACAAAGGATTTTAAACTTTTATATTCATTTACAAAGTGTAAAAAAATTAATAAAAACATACCTTTGCATTCATAAAGTAATTATAAAAATAAACCACAAGACTAATGTTGGGTAATACTAATAATTACTATGTTCTGTCAATATAGCATTAGTATTATCATAATAAAAATCTTATAAGATTTTTTTATCTTGTGGATTTTTTTAACTGAAGTTTTTTTATTATTATATCAGGTCAAAACAAAAAAAATTTGCCTTATTTGAAAAATTCCAGAGGTGAATGAGAAACAGTATAAAAACCTCTCTCCATGATCGCCTAACATGCACCGCACAGAGTAAGCTTTGAAACTCTGATCGGAGCCGAATTCTCTCAACTCTTGAGGCACCGTTTTTCCAAATCATTCAGAAAACACAGAGAGCTTTCTCAACTCAATTTCCCGCTACGCTTCATTCGTGTGTCTTCAGGTGAGGCCTTTACTTGATTCTTCTTTTTGCTTTCTCTTTATCTGAATCAATGTGGTGTTGGATTGTGTGATTGTTTTTTTGGTTTTCGATTCTTGATATCTGCAGTGGTAGTAGTTGATTCTATTGGGAAAAAATATCGAAGGGATTTTGTGTTTCTGGGATGGTTTTTATTTATTTGATTTTGTTTGTTTTTTGTTTGTGACCGAAACGGTACCACCAATGTGGTTTGTCGCAACCGCAACGGTGCGGTGTTGCAATCCATTACTGTGGACAAATTGAAAGGATGAAGTTTACGTGATTAAAAATCTTCAAAATTTTGAATATATTTTTTTTGTTTGCTTTTACTGTTCTTTCTTTGCGGTTCTAGATTGTTCTTTTGAAGGGCTGCATGTGCGCTGATTTGCCCTTTTTTGGCGAGAGTCTTAGGGTGTGTTTGATTTCGTTTTTCAAAAATTGTTTCTAGTTTTCAAAATTCAATTACATAAGGTTACTCAGGCAGCTTTTGGAGGGTGGTGCAAGGCACAAAGTAAGGTGTGGGATTAAAGGAGAGGTTGAACAAGATGAAAATTGAAAAAGAAGATGAGAAAACATGTCCTAATTGTTTCTATCTGTGGTTTCTTTTAAAAAATTGCTTTGGAGATAATTTTCAAAACTTGATAGTTTTTAGATGATAAACTGATTATGTAGTAATATGAAATAGTTTTAGAAAACAGTTTTTGTAAACTAAAGGTGAAAAGAGAATCAAATAGACCCTTAGATTTTGAATTTAGTTTTTAAATTTTCAAAACTTGATAGTTTTTAGGTGAGAAACTGATCATGGAGTAGTATGGAATTGTTTTAGAAAACAGTTTTTGTAAACTAAAGTTGAAAAGAGAATCAAATAGACCCTTAAATTTTGAATTTAGTTTTTAATTACCTGTTTTGTTGTTAATTGTGGATGATTGTTCTTCATTTGAAGAGCTTCATGAGTGAGAATTTACTTTTAAGAGATATAAAGAAGCATGCTTTGTTCTGTTGCCCTATTATTGAAAGGAGTGATTGAAAGTAGTAACTGAGGTTTGGCATTTGTTATTTTGATTACGTCATGGTTCCTTTTCTCCTTTGTAATCTCCTTTTCCATAATCAGCAAGGGTTTGATTGTTCCCTGGATTGAGGTTGGGTAAGGTTGCAAGGGACTGATAATGTGGAAATGTATTGGAAATCTAATGACATGATATTGTGATGCTTCTTTAATTCTTTTGGAAATTCAGAACTCAAATACAATCGCTGAATTTGTAATTATTTGATTGTTTAGGTAAAAATCTAGGGAATTAATGGATAGTAATAAGCATCGGAAAGAATTCCAGTATCCGTTAACCATTATTTCTGTTAATTTGTTAAGATTTCATTATGTGGGTATCAGCATGTTTTTTCTTTCCTTTGTTGCTAATGTAGTCATGTCATTTTGGACTATTACAGGGTTTATTGGGCTTCTGTAATTGAAGGAAGCATCTTTATTGTGCACGTGGAATTGTCGGGTTGCGGGTGTAAATATTTATTGTTGGCTCCTTCCTCCTTGTTGGTATCACCCTAATGTATACTTCTAGGGAAGGAAATAAAGAAGAGTAATTATTGGCAATTTGCTGAAACATACTGGCTAGCATGGAATGTAATAAAGCTGATGCCTTAAGGGCTAAAGAACTTGCAGAGAAGATGCTTTTACAGAGGGACTTTGGTAAGGCGAGAATGCTTGCAATGAAGGCTCTAGAATTATATCCCAATCTTGATGGTCTTCCTCAATTTCTAGCAACTATTGAGGTGTATATCTATGCTGAAAAAAAAGTTAATGGAGAAGTTGATTGGTATAGGATTCTTGGTGTGCAACCCTTGGCTGATGAAGAAACAATTCGAAGACGATATAGGAAACTAGCTCTAACTCTGCACCCTGATAAAAATAGATCTGTAGGTGCAGATGGGGCATTTAACCTTATCTCACAGGCTTGGAGTTTATTATCTGATAAAGCCAAGAGAATCACCTATGATCAAAAGTACAATTTATGGGGTACATATCATGGAAATCCTGGTGGGAGACCTTCTATGCCAGCTAGCCAGAATGGTTTACATAGTAATGTCTTCAATCCTGTGTTGTTGAAACCCACATTTTGGACCATTTGCAGTTTCTGCAAGACAAAGTTTGAGTACCATAATGCTCATATTAACAGCAATCTTGTCTGCACCTGCTGTCATAAGCCATTTTTGGCTTCTGAGACATTGCCTCCACCTGGATACAGAAATCCTTCATCCGCTCAGATGAGGCAACATAACTTCAACTCAACCAGAATGGAAAGAAATTTTCATTTTTCTGGAAGGACACCAATGTCTGCTGTCAAATCATCACTTGGGTCAGGTCCTTTCTCTATGCCTGACGGTATTTCCCATGTACCAACATCAGCTTCTAGTGCTGCAGAAGCTCCTGGTATTTTTAGGATGTCATCAGAGAATTTGAAGAGAAGGCATGAAGATTCAACACCTGTCTTTAGGCAGGATGCCCATTTTGGGAAAACAAATGCTGTTGAGAGAACTGGTGCTGGTTCGGCTTTTCTGTCCTCTCAGTTTGGTTCAAAATCTATTATGAAAAGAGACAGGCCAAGGAAAAAAAGGCCCACTGATGAACATAAGGTTGTCAGTGATGGAAGAGATATGGAAAACAAAACGGCATCTCAAAATGAAGGAATAAACTTGGCTAATGAATCTGGGTCACGTAGGGTTAATGCTGCTGGAAATTACAAATGCAATGGTGTTAGGGACAGATCACAGCTTCAAATGAAGAACATATTGGCGGAAAGGGCTCGGAAGGAGATTCTTAAAAAGCTTGATGAATGGAATGCATCTTCTGCATCAAAGAATTTAGAGAAGTCTAAGAATGCTGACACAGAAATCAGAGAGAAGGACAAAGAAAGGGCAATAAATGGTGTAAAACCTGGTGCACAAGAAGCTGTTGATTCTGAGACTGCCGGCAAGAAGTGTTTCTCTGCTGATCCAGAGCCAGAGCTGCCTGGTGCTCTCTCAATGAATGTTCAAGACCCAGATTTCCATGATTTTGATGGAGACCGTATTGAAAGTGCTTTTGGTGAGAACCAGGTGTGGGCTGCATATGATAATGATGATGGAATGCCGCGCTACTATTGCTTAATCCATGAGATAATCTCAAAGAATCCTTTAAATATGAGGATTAGCTGGTTGAATGCCAAAAGCAATGACGAATTGGCCCCAATAAAGTGGGTAAGTTCTGGTTTTCTTAAGACCAACGGAGATTTTAGAATAGGAAAGCGTGTATCCTATAGCACTCTTAATTCCTTATCGCACAGGGTTAAGTGGACAAAAGGTTCAAGAGGGATTGTCCATATATATCCAGAGAAAGGTGACATATGGGCGCTGTATAGGAACTGGTCCCTTGACTGGAATGAATTTACTGCAGATGAAATCATACAGAAATATGACATGGTGGAGGTGCTTGAAGACTACAATGAAGAGCAAGGTGTGAAGGTTGCCCCACTTGTCAAGGTTGCAGGTTTCAAGACAGTATTCCGCCAAAATGTCGACCCAAGAAAAGTCAGGAATATTTCAAAGGCGGAGTTGTTTCGTTTCTCACACCAGGTGCCTTCATACATTCTTACTGGTGAAGAGGGTCACAAAGCTCCTAAAGGTTGCTTGGAGCTTGATCCTGCTGCTACGCCAATGGAACTTCTTCAGGTGTTAGCCGAAGATCTAGAGCAAGAAATTGTTATGACAATCGAAAAATCTGTGGAAAAGCACAAAGAGAATTCCATGGAGGAGAGCTCGATCCAGAAGTGCCAGACAACTAAGGAAGAAGGTTCTGATGAAGGATTGGGAGAGAAGAAAAGTAAGCCTGAGATTTTGTTTGTATATAAGCGGAGACGCCTAGGGGAAAAGAAAGCTGTTAAGTGTTAAGTACTGTTAATGACTGCAAGAGATTCTGTGTTCCATTTAGCCAGAGATAGCAGATTTGATTAGTCAACAAAACTATAGCTTATAGTGACCAATTCAACATAAATTAGAACAGATTTTGTTGTTTTTGGTGTACATTGGCGAGGTTACATTTTTGCATTTAGTTTTTACCATTGCCCTCCCGACTTTATTTCAGTTGTATCTATGAAACTTTTATGAAATGCCAATGTGCAGCGACTTATTATCTTTAATTTCGTTATCATTCGGTTTACCTCTTTCGACAGGAAACATTTATCTTTATTTTCGGATTCATTCCTTCTTTTTTTAAAAGAAACAAGAAAATCATGCATTGACCATAACTATACGGTTGGTCAAATTATATCCCATAAGATGTAATTTTTTTCTTACATCTCATGGGTCAAAGCATATAAAATGTTCAAGTTCCTCATCAAATCAGTTCTTTCAACTAATTAGAACAAGTCTTAAACCTTTATAATACTAGTACTATATTCAGTTTTTCTAATTAAAAAAAAAACTCAGTTGATATTAAGATTCTGATTAAACTGGAATATTTTTTTTTATCTTTTAGGAAGCTGCGTCCTCTTAGCACTAGTCCTTACGAAGATGTTAGAAAGAGAGAGAGAGCTTGAGATTGGGATAGGGACTTTTTATTATCTAATTACATGGTTAAATTATTGTTCATGCATCCACCATTAAATTATTCTATACTTATAATTTTACCTCATTTTTAAATGAGGTTCTATAGTTAATAAGTTTATAAGTTTCTGTTTCAAAATCTTTCAAATAAGTTCTCATTTAACAATGGTTATTAAATTTTGTTAAATTGAAGATACTATTTTAAGAATGCATATAGATTATAGGAACTTATTCAATTATGTTATATATCAAATAGTTTTGTGTCTATTTAAGTTTTTAATTAAGTCACTTTGTTTAGTAGGTCAACGAGTCTCGATGCTGATTAAGATGCAAGGGTTTATTTGAAAAATTTTAGAAGTATAAAGACCAAATCACAAAATTTGAAATTATAAAAATCTCATTATAAAATGAATGTATATGTACTAATTTATAATCATTTTGTAACTTGATTCAATGCCATTATACTCTTAAATTCTTAATATAAAATTGATATTATATTCTATAACACGTGGGTTACTTTTATAACAAGTAATTTGAAGACAAAAAATTATAAATAATTGCTTAATTATTCTTCAATTTCGTTTTACCATGTTTTATTTTGATCCTTGAAACAATAATCAAATTATTGACCTAAATAAGATCTATTTTTAACACGAATTATGGTCATAAATAAATTATGTATAAAATTAAATTAAACATACATTGAAATTGGACATTAAATAAAATAAAAAAAATTAATATAATCTAATTTTGAATAGTATAAATCATTATAATAAATTTCAAATAGAGTATTATTTAGGACTATAATTTAATTACAATTTAGTGGACCAAAATTTATATACAAAAATAGTTTGTTGTCATTATTTTTCTAGAATATTTTAAACATACAACTTTTTCTTAAACTTGATTAGGAATTATCTGCAATTAATTGTTTATTAATTTCAATCACAAATTACAGAGTGTAACATTTTAAGTTATTAATTTGGTAAGGAAAATTCCCTGTCTAAAAAATCATCTTTTATTTTGAAGAGTGGAGAGGTAGATAGAAAGAAAGAAAAAAGTGTAAGACTCGATACAAAAATTCTTCTTTTTAATTTTGAAGGAAAAAGTAAGAAAAAAATTAAATTAATATTAAATTTCTTTTATTTTATTATATAATAAGAATTTAAATGTCATTTAATATAATTATTTTTATGCTAGATTTAATCAAAATAATAATAAAAGAAGGTGCATTAGATATATCAAAGTTGATTTACAATGGTATAATAATAAATAATAAGATAATATAATATTTGTTAAAATGATGATGTATTAATGGTAAATATTTAAATATTATAATGTTTTATCTTTCTACAAAGCTGTATATGTCATAAAAATAATATATTTTTTTAAAATTCTTACCCGTAGTTTTAGTTTTCTGAATTTAATGCCTATTTAATTTTTTTTATATAAAATCTATTTAGTGTATAGTTTAATTGGATAATATCAGAAATTATGATACACTGTATAATTATTTATAAACAATTATATTTCTTAATATGAAAGTTTCTCCCAGTTTAATAGTTAATCTTTTATGCTATTTATAAATAGATAACAATATAATTAATTATTTCTCGATCTTGACGTATTAGAATTATATACGCATGGACTCACGAGCATATTCAACAATTTCACATTTAGATCCAATCGCAACATTTGCATCACTAAATTTTGTCATGAGGTTCTGAAAATCACGGATAAATAAATGTTATTATTAGTCAAAATTGTCATACATTAAAAACTTGTTATAAGTATTTATACAAAGTTGAGTAATGAGGACAGATATACATAACATTAGTGTAGCTAATCATTTTTTTCATCTACTTGGCACTTAATAATATA
>JAMLFT010011089.1:0-11344 GCA_026544285.1 Pachyrhizus erosus
AAAATATACTTTTAATTTTTTATGTTTTTTTTAATATTTAGTTTAATTTTTTAAATTTTAAAATATTTAAATTAATTTTTTATATTTTTAAAATGAATTAAAATGATCATTTTAAAATAATGATTATTTTTAATTTTAAAATATAATTTTAATTTTTTTATTAATTTAAAATATAAAAATTATCACATTAGATTCACCTACATAAAATTATGAAACTTAATTGATGTTCATAAAAAAATAACATAAACTTAATAAAATAAATTTTTTAAAAAGTGAATTCGACCTACAATAAAGAAATTCAAAATTTTATCATAAATTTTTTATTGATCATTAGTAAAACTTATTTTTAAACAATTTTTACTATGTATTTTTGTTCTTTTATCATAATTTTTTATGTAAGTGAATTTAATCGAATACATTTCATGTATCAAATTAAAAAAAAAAAATTATGTCTTAAAAAGAGATTATCAATGTATGGAAAGAATCATTTTGACTCATTTTAAAAATATAAATAATTAAATTAAGTTTTTTGAAAGATAAAAATTAAACTAAATATAATTATAAATATAAAAATCTAAAAATATAATTTAAGTTTATTTATTTATTTATTAAAACATAGTTTATAAAAAGATGAAAAGTTGCTTTTCTCTTTCATTAATTAACATTGCAATTAAGTATATACAATGTAATTTGGCCACTTTGTGAGTTAAGACAAGCTGTTCATAATAGTTTGTAGCGAACATTTAAAAAATAATTTTAGTTAAAATCAAAGTAATTTAGTTTTAGATATTTTCATTTGAAAAATAAGGTAATAATAAAAGTCAGCGTAATTGTTTAACATAAAAACCTCCTAAAATTACTTTAATTCAAAATCAA
Organism: Pachyrhizus erosus; assembly: GCA_026544285.1. NCBI lineage: Eukaryota > Viridiplantae > Streptophyta > Magnoliopsida > Fabales > Fabaceae > Pachyrhizus > Pachyrhizus erosus. Next base: position 877 of record JAMLFT010011089.1, read on the forward strand.
TTTGCGTATAAAAAGCTCAGAAACAATTTTGAGCATAGAATAATCAAATTACTGTTATTATGTTGTTTTTATTTGAAGAGCAACTTCTGTTATTATGTTTAATTTTACTTATTTGTTGATATGAATATTAAATAATTTTCCTATTTAATTTATTAAAACATATTACTTTTTTTTATATGCTACCCTTAGGTGAACTGATTAACTATACTCGAAATACCTCTATACAATTTATTGTTTAGATTCACATGCACTAATTAAATCTAAGTGTCCTAATAACTTAATCATACTCATATAGTTAAATTTAATAGGAAGTTCTAACTTAAAAAAAGACAATTTTAAAAAATAAGTAGATTTCCTTTTAAGTTAATGTTTTCTTTTTATTTCTTATTATTTATATTTATTATCTTCATATTTCTTTGATAAAGCTCTTAAACATATCATTTTATAAATATTTCTGCCTTTTCATTTTTTTTAGCTAAATCTCTCATTACAAGGATCAGTCTTAAATTGATTATTTAATTTCTGTTTAGTAAAAAAGAAAATTACTTCATGATCACTCTAATTACATTAGATTCTAAGAATATTTTGAAACATGCTTATATCATGGAATGCATGAGTACATATTTATTAAGATGTTACATTTGTATTTGTTTCTTTTACGTTGATTATATGATATTGTCATATTTAAGAAATAAATGTTATAGACAAAAATAAATTCAAGATTAATTTGTGACTTATTATGACTTGGGACGAATATAAATAATTTTGAAAGTAAATTTTAAATTATTCAATAAAATATTTTTTATTTATTTTATATTTTAAAATTTAGAAAAAATTAGTTTTTTTAGTATAATTCTTTTTAAAGTTTATTAGATCAAATACCGTGTAAGAAAGATGAAATGCTACTAAAATATAAAATATAAAGTGTGCGCTCAGTACACCAAAAAAAAAAGTCTGCGAGTCACAAGGTAAATAGAATAATAATATTTTTAATATGAGATACAATTTTTAATAGAACAAATTATATTTACATCTTATATAATATTTTTTCGAATTACATCTCATTTTTACTCTAATTCTTCGGATGTTTAAAAAAAATTATATTAAATCCTCTTATATATTTCATTAATTTATTTTTTAAAATTAAAATATTTCATGGGCACTTTTATTAGAACGATTATTATAAATGTTAAAAAAATATTACGTGTAATTCAAAAACTTGTCAGGTGTGTTAATCTATATGTGCTCTTGTTAATACTTAAATGATGATGACTTGTGTTATTTAAATGGTACTTTTTATGAAAAATAAAAGTTTAGATTTTAGAAACAGGGAAAATAATGCCATTTCGAAAGAACAGGAATGGCTTTTGAGTAATTTCACATGATGCATTGTGGCTTTTTATTCCATATGTGGTTCGTTTTTTGTTTTTCATTTTAGGCAAGGGAACAAAATTAGCACTACTTTTATATTTAAAAGAACTCATATTTCCCACTTTGGCTGACTCATTCACTTCATTATCCAACCACTCAAACACCACACACTACTGGTAAGCAATCTCTCTCTCTCTATCTGCATTTCCCACTCACTACACTTGTTATCTCTGTTATATTTGCCACTTCTTTGAATTAATCCCAAGTTAATTATATTACTGTTTTTGTGGGGGATCATTCTCAGAGTTCATAATTATATTTTTTAGATATAGTTTTGGTTCACAATAATAATGATTCCCAGGAAATGAAGGAATATGCAAAGATCAAACTAGAAAAATAGGGGTGTTGAGATTGTTATGTTCAAGACATTCTGGTATTGATCCTATTGTTGTTTCAGAAGAAATTAGATTAGTGAAGGAAGTTACATAGAGAAAAACAATAATACTTAAAAAATTAAATATATTGTGAGGAGGACTCATACATCAAGTTAGGAGCCGGAGATTCTATATGTTAGCTTATTAAATAATTCTAACTTCATTCATATATCATATTTTGTTTTACAGATTCTATATTCACCCATCAATGGCTTCATCAACTGCCTATTCAAACTCCATAAATCCCAAAGGCCATTCATAAAACTTGTTGTATTGTCAGATATACATACTATAGGAGTATTCTTTGTTTTTGTGCTCTTTATTTGATTCACTTACCTATGGGATTATTATTGTCTGTTGTTGTGGATTTTATCATGAATCATGACTTTACTTAAAAAAATAAATAGATAAAAAAATTAATTAATAATTCATAGACTTGATGGTTTTTGTTGATGTTATTTTTCTACTTTTATTTATGTTTTCAACACATGGGTGTTGCACACATACTTATGGGTGAGTTTCAGGGTGCTTTGTTCACTTTAGTGTAACAAATACAAATTATGAGTGGAAAAGATAATATTCTCATCTCAAATGAACAATAACATAGTCGTAGAAAGTTCAAATATAACAGAACATTACGAAGAAAACAAAAGAAATTACTAATGTCTTGAATTACTAAAGACAATCAAAGGTAGGTTTAGTAGCCTAGTTACCTGTAAAGGAAGGTAATTGTTGGGTTAATGGTGATGACAAGAAGAAGGAGAAAATTAGGGATGAGAAGAGAATCATAGAGTTAAGGTGAGGGAAGCAATTTCATACCAAAATACATCACACCCCTTGCCAAATATAATCTTGTAGTATTGTATTAGCCATCCTCACACGTTGTCCCCTTTTATTTCCTTGTACTTATGGATTAATAGACATGTGTTTTGGGCCTCTACTTGCCTTTTCTTTCATATCCTCCCAAATTGTCCATGTTGTAAGCTTATTGAGCCCTTTTTATCCTTGGCTTGACTGATACATGTTTCAATTCCTTCCCCATCAAAAACAACCTTGTCCTCAAGGTTGAAATATGGGTAAGTTGCCAAAATTTTAGCTATCGATTCCTAAGCTGCTTCATTAGCTGATAAATTCTGCCATTGAATCATAATATGCTTTCTAGGGATTGAATCTATCAAGATGTTTTTTCTTGTAAGGATCTTCATTAGTGACAACAAGGGTCCTTTGTCATTGAAAGTGAGTGGTGCAAGAATGTATTGGATTGAAGTGTCTCCCTTATATTGTTTTAGCAACGAAACATGGAATATTGGATGTATCTTGGAATCTGGAGGCAATTGCAATTTGTATGCGATAAAACAAATCTTTTCCAATACTTGGAATAGTCCAAAATACCTCATTCCCAACTTGTGATTTCTTCTAAGGGCCACTAAATTTTGCTTGTATAGTTGCAATTTGACCAAGACAAAGTCAACCACCACAAATGTGATGCCATTCTTCTCTTATCAGCTTGTAATTTCATGTAATCTTGAGCTCTAGTTAACTTTTGCTTCAACATAGCTAAGGCTTGATCTCTTTCAATGAGTGCTTGCTGCAATGAGGGAGATTCTTTAGCATTCACCATATATCTTACTACCTCAGGATGATCTCTACCAAATAGCGCTTTAAAAGGGGTTATAACAATGCTAGAATGATGGTAGGTATTGTACCAAAATTGTGCCCATGGTAACAACTTCAACTAAGTTTTTGGTTGATCATAACAAAACATGTTAAATACATCTCAAGGGACTTGTTGAGATTTTCAGTTTGTCCACTTGATTAAGGATGATAAGTAGTGCAGACAACTAGTTGAGTCCCTTGTTGTTTAAATAATTGTTGCCAAAGTTGGCTCATAAAGACCTTATCGTGATCAAATACAATGCTCCTAGGCATACCATGCACACTAATAAATTTGCTTGATAAAAAATTCTACTACAGATTTACTGGTATAGTAAGCTTTTATTGGTAAAAGGTGTGCAAATTTGGTAAGCCTATCCTTAATAACCATTATCACTTTGAAGGACTCTGATGAGGGTAATTAGACAATGAAGCCGATTGAAATATCCTCCCAAACATGGCTCGTTATTGGAAGAGGTTGAAGAAGTTCTCTAGGTAATGAATTCACGAATTTAGCTTGTTGGCACATGATGCAAGCTTGTACAAATTGTTTGATATCCCTATGCATCTTCAGCTAATAAAATTGTGAGCAAATTCTAGTTGTGGTTCTAGCTACCCCTAAATGACCCCTCTTAAGTGAAGAATGGTAATCTTGTAGTATGAAATTAATCAAGTTGTTGCCTTCTAGTATCACAATTATGTTATTCCATAATAACATGCCATTCTATTTAGTATAATGGTCGTGATCTTTCCCTTGTTGCTTGTATTGTAAAAGAAGTTCTTTGTACTAAGGATTTTCTATTAGTTCATATTTTAGAGATTCCAACCATGATTGTTCTTGGTGTGAGCTGAACAGGACAAAGAACCTAGAAAGAGCATCCGCAAGCACATTGTCCTTTCCCACTTTGTATTGGATAACAAAGTTTTACCTAATGAACTTATGGAGCCAAGCTTGTTGTTCAAAGGTTTACAATGTTTGTTCTAGCAATGATTTCATACTCTTTTGATCAATTTTGAGGACAAACTTATTGCCTAGCAAATAATGTCTAAACTTGGCTAGAGTTTCTATCACATCATATAATTCTCTATTGTAAGTGGATTGCTTTTGTTGTCTAGGAGATAATTTCTTAGAAAATTAAGTTATTGGATGATTGTCTTGACTTAACACAACCCCAATACCTTATGCAAAAGCATTTGTCTCTATTGCCAATTCTTTAGAGAAAATTAGCAATGCTAATATAGGAGTTGTCATTAATGTTGTCTTTAAGTTATTAAAAGCAACTTCTGCCTCAGTGCTCCACTTGAAGGCATCCTTTTTCAACAAATTAGTGAGAACACCTACAATTGATGCATAGTTCCTAATAAACCTTTTATAATAACCTGTTATCCCCTAAAATCCTCTCAACTGCCTTAAGTTACCAGGTTTGGGCCATTTTTGAATTGCTTAAACTTTTGTTTTATCCATGGTTACCCTTGCACATGTGATGGTGTGCCTAACTAATCAATTTCTTTTGCTCCAAATGAACATTTGCTCAGCTTTGCAAACAATTTCTCTACTTTTAGTTGCTGCAAAACTTTCCCTAGGTGCAATAAGTGATTGTTCCAAGTATCATTATAAACTAATATGTCATCAAAGAAAACCAATACACATTTTCTCAACAATTCCTAAAAGTCATGGTTCATCAAGGACTGAAAAGTGGCAGGGGCATTTATTAAGCCAAAGGGCATGATCAACCACTCATAATGGCCATGATGAGTTCTAAAGGTTATTTTGTGCATGTCTTCAAGAGTGACCCAAATTTGATGATAACCACTCCTCAAATCCAACTTAGAAAAATAATTAGGTCCAAGCAATTCAACTAACAACTTATCAACTATAGGTATAGGAAAACGATCTTTAATAGTGATGGCATTTAAAGCCTTGTAATCAATGCAAAACCTCCAACTACCATCCTTCTTTTTAACTAGCAGGATTGGTGAAGAGAAAGGGATTTTGTTAGAAGTGATAATGCCTTCCTATAACATTTCCTTGACTTGTCTCTCTATCTCTTCCTTTTGGATATGAGGATATCTATAAGGCCTCACTTTCATTAGGCTTGAGCCAGGAATGAGCGAAATTGTATGGTCCTATACCCTTGGAGGAGGCTACCCAATTGGGGTAGCAAACACCTCTCTATAAGTGTGGAGCAAAAGAGCCATTTCAAGTTCTATGTCAACACTAAATGGAAAAGGTATTTTAGGTTCCAGAACTCTATCTGCTACCATGATTGTATAACATTCAATCATGTCATCAATATGTTGAAATCTTCTAATATGATGTAATTATGCTTTAGAAGGAGGAAGTGGTGTTGTTCCCTACAAAGTGACAAACTTTCCATCTTGAAAGTACTTGATAATGGAAATTATATAATTAGCCAAGTGTGTGTCTGAAGAGGCTAACCAATATGCTCCTAAAATTAAACCAGCACTTAAGATTGGTAGAAGAAAAATTGACCAATGAATTTCTTCCCCTTGAACTTTCAGTTGTAGTTGGTTGATTCTATCTTCAATTTCCATATAGATACCATTTCCCACCATGACCCTGAAGGATGGACCTTCTTCCTTTGGTAGCTTAAGGAACTTAGCAATTCTAGGCTGCATGAAATTATTTAAATTGCCATAATCTATCAACACCTTGACTAACATGCCTTGTATGGTCCCCATGAACCTAATAATGCTAATGCCTTTGGCTCTTTTGAATGCATTTAATGATTAGTGATGTTCCTCAAGTTGTTCTTGTTCCCTTATGATTTGCTCATTTTGTGGTTCAGGAGGAACAATTTCATCTCCTTCATCCTCAACTTGCAAAACCATCAAATGCTTGTTAGGGCATTTATGGTTATAGTGAAATTTCTCATCACACGTGTAGCACAATCCTTTTTCTCTCCTCAATTGCATTTTGGTTGCACTTATCTTCTTGATATTGGTAGGAGAAAGTATAGGTAAAGTTGGCCTAGTAGCAAGTGTAGTTAACAGTGGAGGTTGGCTAGATATGCCCAATTTGGGAAAGAATCTGAATTGTTAGTTTGGTTTCTAAAACTGCGAGAAACATAAGAAGGCTTGAAATTCGTTGTATATTTCTCCTCAGACATCTTTGCAAGAGCAGCCGCTCTTATCAAAGAATGAGGTTCTTGGATCATTACTTTTCTACGAATGTTAAGTTTGAGGCCACTTATAAAGCAAGCCAAAATTGATTCAATTGGAATTCCCTAAACTCGATTTTCCAATGCCATAAACTCCAGATAATAAGCAAAAACTATCTTAGTTTGGTAAATTTTGAACAAGGCACCTTGTGTGTTCTCTAGACAGGATGGGCCAACTCCACTTTTAATGCTCTAGTAAGCCCCAAATATGATTTGAATGGTGTTGATCGTTGCAACATCTAAAACAAAGGAACAACGTCCTTATCCAGGTGAATGGAGGCGATGGTGATGCGATCTTCACCTGGTGTGCCGTAATAGTCAAAAAATTGTACTGCTTTAAAAATCCAATCAAGTATGGCAGTACCATCAAACTTAGGAAATTCAAGTTTAATGTTCTTAACTTAAAATGTGTGTTGAATCGATGGTTTAGGTGGTGAAATTAGAATGGGGGTATTGCTTTAGCTCCAACCATGGTTTTGTTTGAGGGTTTCAATGAATGATTGCAAGGATACTCGTAAGGAATTCATTCAAAGTGTGGCTGATTCTTCGACTCGCGAGATGTTGGCATGGGTTTCTTCATTATGGAGCTTGATTAGATTATAAATTTTCTTCAGCTTGTTCCAATTCTTCTTTGATTTTATACCCATAGTCATGCTCAACGAAAGCACCAATTTGTAACAAGCACAAATTATGGGAGGTAAAGATAATACTCTCATCTTAAATGAAAAGTAACATAGTTGTAAAAAGTTCAAATATAACATTACATTACGAAGAAAACGTAAGAAATTTCAAAAAATAAAAAAGGGTATTTTGAAGAGGAATTTTGATGCAATTTTTTGCAAACTCTCAAAATAATATAACTAATGTATCCTTCAAATATCATAGCAATTAGAGAAAATAAAATTTGAATCTTTTTTAATACATTAAATTGCGTAAAATCCCAAAAAATAAAAAAGTGTAACTAAAAGTTGAATTTTGATGCAATTTTTGGCGTACAATCCCAAAATAATTTAACTAATGTACCCTCCAAATATCATTGCAATTGGAGAAAATAAATTTTCAAAATTTTTAAGTGGATTAAATTGCATAAAATCCAAAAATGGAAAATGGTACCTAGAAGTTAAATTGCATAATATAACTAATGTATCCTTCAAATATCATTGCAATTGGAGAAAATAAATTTTTAACTTTTAATAGGTTCACTTGCATAAATACAAAAAGAATAGAAAAAGGTACATAGAAATCTAATTTTGATGCAATTTTTTGCAGACTATCATCCAATCATATCACAAGTGTATTCTCCAAATATCATTGAAATTGGATAACAAAATGATTTTTAAAGATTTTCTTTGTGGACTAAATTGTGTAAAATTCCAAAAAATGAAAAATGGTACTTGGAAGTTTAATTTTGATACAATTTTCGCAGACACTCTTAATATATCTAATGTATCCTCTAAATACCATTGCAATTGGAGAAAATAAGTTTTTAACATTTTTTAGTAGATTAAATTGCGTTAAATACCAAAAAAAAAAAGGTACCTAGAAGTTAAATTTTGATGCAATATTTTGCAAACACACCCAAAATAGTATAACTAATGTATCTTCCAAATATCATTTCAACTGGTGAAAATAAATTTTAAATATTTTTTAGTGGGTTAAACTGTGTAAAATATAAATAAATGGAAAAATGTATCTACAAATAAAATTTTGATGCAATTTTTTGTAGACAATCACACAATAATATAACTAATGTATCCTCCAAATATCATTGCAATTGGAGAAGAAAATAATTTTTAAAGATTTTATGTTGTCCTAAATTGTGTAAAATTCAATGAAATGAAAAAGGTTACCTAGAAGTTGAATTTTGATGTAAAATTGTTTAGACACACCCAAAATAAAATACCTAATGTATCTTCCAAATTTCATTGCAATTAGAGAAAATAATTTTTTAACATTTTTTAATAGGTTAAATAGTGCACAATTTTAAACAATCAAAAAGAATACCTAAAACTTGACTTTTGATGCAATTTGTTACAGACACTCCTAAAATAATACAACTAATGTATCCTCCAAATATCATTGTAATTGGAGAAAATAAATTTTTAATATTTTTTAGTGAGTTAAATTGCGTAAAATCTGGATCATTGGAAAAAGGTATATAGAAATCAAAGTTTGAAACAATTTTTTATAGACAACCACACAATAATATAACTAATGTATCCTCCAAATATAATTGCAATTGGATAATAAAATAAATTTTAAAGACTTTTTCCATTTCTTAAATTGATTAAAATTCTGAAAAATAGAAAAGGATATCTAGAAGTTAAATTTTGATGCATTTTTTTGCAGATAATACAAAAATAATATAACAAATATATCCACCAAATATCATTACAATTAGATAACAAAATAATTCTTAAAGATTTTTTTGTGGTCTAAATTGTGTAAAATTTCAAAAAATGTAAAAAGGTACCTAGCAGTTGAATTTTTATACAACTTTTTGTAGATACTCATCATAAACTAACTAAGTTATCCTTAAAATATCATTGTAATTGGAGAAAATAAATGTCAAACTTTTTTTTAGTAGTTTAAATTGTGTAATGTAACGACTGCTTTTTCTTTACTAAGAGAGTAAATTTATATTAACAACTAAACTTCATTAAGCAAAAGACTGATATGTTACGTATATGGTTTCAAGCTTGCGTTATACAAACAACTTCAAAATACAACAGTTGTTTTCATATTTTACAATAGTTGACTTAACATACTATTGAAAACATAGTATAAGTCTAAGCATTGTCTTCCGGGTCTTCTTCCTCAGAAATATCAATACTAGGAGCGGGTCTAGCAGTCTCGAACCTAGCATGTCCTGTGGATGAGTTACGAGGACGTCTCCTTCTAGGCTGAGAAGGAAAACTAGGAGGAGACACCAAAACCCTTGGAGGTTCCGCCTAAGTTAGAACTATTAGGAGATCAATATGCCTGTAAGAGGTAGGGGATAAAGGAGTTGCATGGAAGAAAGTAAAACGCACATAACCCGTATATGTATACAACTAATATAGTGGATCTCTGGTCCACCTTCCACACAGAGGAGTAACAGACAAATGGAATAATGGATGAAACTCGTCAGACATCTTTTCCTGAAATGGTTAGTGTAGGAGTGAATCTTCGATTCTCAAATTCATCTATATAATATTGGGGTTCTGGATTATACAACATATACATAAATGCAGTCATTTCTATGCATATAATTACATAATTGTTTTACCTCACCGTATCCTAAGTCAAATGTTATATGCTATAGGGATCCCTTGTTGCCTCCTTTACACCTTTCCACTAGAGGACTTATGCAATCCTAATCTCGATTCCATTGTTTGCAATATTTTTGGATGACAGTCAAGAGTACATATCTCAAGTTGGTACAAGACTTAAATACTTTCAACTGACTTTGTAATGCTCTGCTTTGTCGGGGTTACCAAGCCGGCATTGTGACTCCATAACTCTGGCAGTTCACAAACTTGCAGCCTAAACACCCCCAAGGACTTCCATAGACTGCATACATTCCTCATGTACCTACTGTAGTCATCCCGTTGCATTCCTCCATTCTTGATTTCACACTCGATTTATTTTATCCATCCTTACTTCCATCAATCAAATCATCTAGATATCAGATCCTTGGAATCTTTAAACTTGAAGACTCCTTCTTGGACATCATTAGTTTTATCTTTGGCCTGTGGGGATCTCTTGTGTATATGAAGACTTATTGATTCATCTACTGGAGTTGTTATCATGGATAATACATATAAAGAGTAGTTATCTAATATTGAA
>JAMLFT010011090.1:0-11343 GCA_026544285.1 Pachyrhizus erosus
AAATATATAAATAAAATTTTAATATAGTTTTTACTTTTTAATTAATTAATTTTTTATTTATTATCTAATAACAATTTTTACTATATATATTTGATGAAAAAATATTTAATATTTTATTGATTTTATAAATTAATAGCTAATTTAAAATATTTTTTTTTATTAAAAATCATATAAAAAACAAATAGAGTATATAACATATAAAACTCTAAGTGAAATGTTTTTTATATTTATCATTCAATTTTTAAAATCTAATAATTATTATTAATTATGTATTACGATAATTAAAATTTTAAAAAATTAATAATAAAAATAAAGAAGATTTATTTAATTCATTCTCACATGTATATTATAATCATTTAATTTATTATGTTAAAAACATAATCAATTATGTATATATATAATTAATATCATAATTACACGTATCAATCTTTTTGAAATACATGATTATTGTTAATTTATTTTAAAATATATAAAAAAATATAAAATGATAAGACTCAATTTTTTTTTAAAACTTTGTATCTTTATTACTAAATCAAACATCCTCACTAATATTATTTTTCACACACTTCATTTACTTCTATTTCTCTTTTTTTTTTCCCTTCCACTAATAGTTTGATTGATTGATTGATAATTAAAGCATAAAGTACTTACATTCATTAACGTACTCTGAGTCCGCAACTAGGCATTCTTGGTAGCTTACAACCATTATTACAGTACACTTAATTAATAATCTACCCCTAAACATTTTTTATTTTTATGTTAAGAAGATTTGCACATGATCTTTATCACTCTTAGTCTGATTGGTTACATCTCTCCTGCAATCCATTCATTATCTAATCATTTATTAATGAACAAATTGCGTAAATGAAGCCTACTCCCTCTGTCAATTTATCGAATTTTGGACCAACCCTTCAAAACCCGATGCTTTTGTCTTTTCTATTCCCAATCGGCCAATCCCTTTCTTAGTACACCGAGGCACCGTTTCTTCTCTTGAGAATCACATATTTAGATTTTAACCATTCACGCAATACTTTATTTCATGTTAGTATTATTACTTACTAAGAGGAGTACAAGGAGACGTATCTCTAACAGCTACAGAGAGAGAGAATTTCCTGACTTCAACTTATGTCTAATTAGTATTTATTAGTTTTGTTTAAAAAATATTAATTTAAGATAAATTTATCATATTTAATTAAATTAATTGATTTATAATGAGGATTGATATTAATTATTACTATTAATATTAATTATTTCATTGCTCAATTTTCAAATGCCACTTTTCTTTGTGCTTCGTGGTTTGACAATCATATCTTTTTGGACTTGGCTGCAACAAGAAGGAAGCTTGCAGGTTGTTTCCTTAAAATGGTAGCAGATTTTCAAGTTGACCAGGCTGCTAGTTTTTAAAGAAAGCTGGTGTGGATGACAAATCATCTGACATGGTAGGCGGGATTGGTGTAGTTGCAAATTCGACCTCTACTAAAGCATATTTATAGAAAGAAATTTTCCTTTCCATACATGTTTTTCTTTTTTCTTTTTCCGGATATCCCATAGTTGAGAACATTAAACAATATTGTTATTGCGAAAGGGATCTCGCTAAACTCGTTTTGTTTTCATTCATATAATATATCAATATACTAGATTTAAGCATATCCTGTTGCATAGAAATCCTCAATACCCCTAGTCCGAGCGACATACTGTTGCTAAGGATTACGATTCTGTTTTCTGGGTTGGGGGGTTCGTAACCAGTGAAAGTTTTTTTTTTTTAAAAAAAAAACAAAGGTAAGCTTTGCTGACTAAAAAGAGAAAGAGCTTTCATTAATGCTTATTATAGCTGTTCATTCACATGTTCCTTTTTTAGCACTTTGGAGTTTATCCTTTTGAAGAGCTTTCACCTTTTTTGTAGCTTAATAGTCATTTCCAGTCTGTCAACTACTGGTTCAAAGAGTATGACTCTTTTGCATCTCCTTAAATTTTTGCCAACCGTGTTTTCTTAATTCTTTCAGGGGGAGCAGAGAAACAAGGTCGATGAGAGTTGAGTTTACAAGGTTTCAATTGGAGGTAAGTTTCTAGTTGGAGGTGCTACAAACAAACATGTCTTCTGCAGCTTCAACTTGGCTCACGTCCCTCTCGTGTTCACCCAATGCAACTCCAAATCTGCCTCACTGGCTGAGATTCATTTTCCTTTCTCCGTGTCCTCAGAGGGCTCTTTTGTCTGGTGTAGACATTCTACTCCTGTTGACCCTCTTTGTGTTTGCTGTGGTAAAGCTCTATTCTAGTTTCACTTCCAATGGCAACGCCAACTCGGAGCTAGACAAGCCCCTTATCAGAAACAACAGAGTTTCTAATCGAACAACAACATGGTTTAAGCTGACTCTAACTGCAACAGCTGTTTGGACAATATTGTACACGGTGGCTTGCATTCTGGTATTTACCAGTTCCACCAAGGGGACGTGGAAGCTAATTGATGGGTTCTTTTGGTTACTTCAGGCTATAACACAACTAGTCCTTGCAGTATTAATCATCCATGAGAAAAAATTTGAAGCTGTTGTTCATCCTTTGTCGCTTAGAATATACTGGATAGCAAATTTCATTTTGGTTTCTTTGTTTACAGCTTCTGGGGTTATACGTTTGGTCTCTGTGGGAGTGGAAGATGGGAAACACTTCAGTTTCATGGTTGATGATACGGTGTCTTTCATTTCTCTACCTTTGTCACTTTTTCTGCTATGTGTCGCTGTTAAAGGATCCACCGGGATTGTGTCTGGGGAAGAAACACAACCCCTGAACGATGAGGAAACAAAACTATATGAGAAATCCAACGTTACTGGCTTTGCTTCAGCTTCTGCAGTATCCAAGGCCTTTTGGATTTGGATAAACCCGTTGTTGAGTAAAGGGTACGTCTCACCCTTGAAGATTGATGAAATTCCATTCCTTTCACCTCAGCATAGAGCTGAGAGGATGTCGGTTATTTTTGAATCAAAGTGGCCTAAATCAGATGAGAAGTCGAAGCACCCGGTTCGAACCACGTTGCTTCGTTGTTTCTGGAAGGAGATAGCCTTCACTGCCTTCCTTGCTGTTATTAGGCTTTCTGTGATGTTTGTAGGGCCAGTTCTCATTCAAAATTTTGTTGATTTCACAGCAGGGAAAGGTAGCTCTGCGTATGAAGGCTACTACCTCGTGTTGATTCTCTTGTGTGCCAAATTTGTAGAAGTTTTGACAACTCATCATTTCAACTTCAACTCTCAGAAGCTTGGCATGCTTATCAGATGCACCCTCATCACTTCTTTGTACAGGAAGGGGCTGAGGCTAACGTGTTCTGCGAGGCAGGACCATGGAGTTGGGCCTATTGTGAATTACATGGCTGTTGATAGCCAACAACTCTCTGATATGATGCTTCAGTTACACGCTGTGTGGATGATGCCATTTCAAGTTGGTATTGGTTTGTTTTTGCTGTACAATTGTCTAGGAGCCTCAGTGATTACAGCTTTGCTTGGACTTCTTGCTGTTATTGCGTTTGCTGTGGTGGCTACTAGAAGGAACAAGCGTTACCAGTTTAATGCCATGATGAGCCGTGATTCAAGGATGAAGGCAGTGAATGAAATGCTTAATTACATGCGTGTCATCAAGTTCCAAGCATGGGAAGAGCATTTCAATGGGAGAATTTTGAATTTCCGCAAGTCTGAGTTTGACTGGCTTTCCAAGTTTATGTACTCAATCTGTAGCGTTATTATTGTGTTGTGGAGCACCCCATTGTTGATATCAACTCTCACGTTTGGTACCGCGCTTTTGCTTGGAGTTCAACTTGATGCAGGGACGGTTTTCACCACCACAACCGTATTTAAGATCCTGCAGGAACCTATTAGGACCTTTCCTCAGAGTATGATATCTCTTTCTCAAGCATTGGTATCACTTGGGAGGTTAGATAGGTACATGTCTAGCAGGGAATTGTCGGATGATTTGGTTGAGAGAGGGGAATGGTGTGGTGGACACACTGCTGTGAATGTCAAGGATGGAACCTTTAGCTGGGAGGATGATGGGCAACTTCAAGACTTGAAAAATATTAACTTGGAGATTAATAAGGGAGAGCTTACAGCAATTGTTGGGACTGTGGGGTCGGGGAAGTCTTCACTCCTTGCTTCAATTCTTGGTGAGATGAACAAAATTTCTGGGAAGGTATGTATTTTTTTTATTTGAGATGAGGACTTTGTTTTCTTTACCATGCAGTCACTAATTTGAATAGTGGTGTTCATTTCTGATTTTATGTTTTGGTGACAGATTCAAGTTTGTGGGAGCACTGCTTATGTTGCACAAACATCTTGGATTCAAAATGGGACCATTGAAGAAAACATTCTCTTTGGTTTACCAATGAACAGACAGAAGTACAATGAAGTTGTTAGAGTTTGCAGCTTGGAGAAAGACTTGGAAATGATGGAGCATGGGGACCAGACAGAGATAGGAGAGCGTGGCATCAACCTAAGTGGGGGTCAGAAGCAGCGTGTACAGCTTGCCAGGGCTGTATATCAAGACTCTGATATATATCTTCTTGATGATGTTTTCAGTGCTGTTGATGCACATACTGGCACTGAAATATTCAAGGTGGTTAATCTAATCTCTTTCACTGTTTACTACTCTCAGCATTCTATAAGTTACACTAATTCATATTTGTTAGACCCTTGTCATTTAGCAAGTGCTAGTTTGTTGCTTAAAGTCAATTTTGTGAATCCTTATATTAAAAAATGATGTAAAGTTCAATTTTTAGTTATTGATTTTGAGTGGGTTGAAATTAGCTCCTAGTCAAAGTCTTTTAGGGACGAAATAATGAATTTGAAGCCATAATTATATTATTATGTGTTTGTAGTTTAGCCAAATTTTAAATTAGAGTCGTTTTATACAGGAATGCGTGAGGGGGGCTCTAAAAGGCAAGACCGTTATTCTTGTAACACACCAAGTAGACTTCCTACATAATGTGGATCTTATAGTGGTAAACCTCTTTTTCTAAACCTTTAATGTTTTGTCCGATTCAATCATCGATTTAACTGAGTTATTCTAATGCATATGTTTGCTTCTCAAAAGGTTATGAGGGATGGAATGATAGTCCAATCAGGGAAGTACGATGATCTACTTGATTCTGGAATGGATTTTAGTGCTCTTGTTGCAGCACATGAGACCTCTATGGAACTAGTGGAGCAAGGTGCGGTCATACCTGGGGAAAATTTGAACAAACCATTGAAATCTCCGAAGGCAGCTTCTAATAACAGAGAAGCCAATGGTGAAAGCAATTCTCTTGACCAGCCCAAGTCTGGCAAGGAAGGTTCTAAACTCATCAAAGAAGAGGAGAGAGAAACTGGGAAAGTTAGCTTACATATCTATAAACTCTACTGCACTGAGGCATTTGGGTGGTGGGGCATTGGAGCAGTAATCCTTCTTTCTGTGTTGTGGCAAGCATCTATGATGGCAAGTGATTATTGGCTGGCATATGAAACATCAGAAGAGCGTGCTCAGTTGTTCAATCCTTCTGTGTTTATTTCCATCTACGCAATTATTGCTGTAGTTTCAGTTTTTTTGATTGTGGTAAGATCCTACTCTGTTACGGTCTTGGGATTAAAGACAGCACAAATTTTCTTCTCTCAAATTCTCCACAGTATCTTGCATGCTCCCATGTCTTTCTTTGACACTACTCCATCCGGGAGAATTCTAAGCAGGGTAAGAACTTGAAGGCTATAGTATGTTCTGTTAAATGTTTCATGGAATTATAACTAATTCATATTTGACATTAACTTCCACGTTGTGTCATATTTCAAGTCCAATTGTATAATGACTATTATTTTTCATAAACTTCTACAGGCATCCACTGATCAGACCAATGTTGATGTCTTTATCCCCTTATTCCTCAATTTTGTGGTGGCCATGTACATTACAGTGATCAGCATCTTCATAATCACATGTCAAAATTCTTGGCCAACAGCTTTCTTGTTAATTCCTCTTGCTTGGTTAAACATTTGGTACCGGGTATGTATATGGTGTTTCTGTTAGTCCAATGTATTGCTGTCATATGTTTTAAGATTTAAAGCATTAGGCATGGCATGAATTTAATTGACTTGTCTTAGATTGTCAATCAATGTCTATATTCTTAAATTTTCTGTGGCTGGAAACAAAAATAAATGGGCTTAATATTGAATGAGTTTTTACTTCAACTATTGAAGTAATTGAATAGCTGTGGTAAAGCTATTTTCTTAAAAGGGTCGGTTAAATAATATAGAGATTAGAGAACAACCACCACTGCAGTCATTTGTTTGACAGATTAAATCCGCTGTAGTCAGAACTAAATTTGTTCACAGCTAAATATATCTCAGCAATTTATGCTAACAATTCCTGTGTTTGTTTTTTCTTTTTGGTTTTGCAGGGTTATTTTCTAGCTTCATCTCGCGAGTTAACTCGTCTGGATTCAATTACAAAAGCACCTGTGATTCACCATTTCTCTGAAAGCATTTCTGGGGTCATGACAATCCGCGCATTCAGCAAGCAGAAGGAATTTTGCGGAGAAAATATTAAACGGGTGAATGCTAATTTGCGAATGGATTTCCACAACTTCAGTTCCAATGCGTGGTTGGGTTTCCGCTTGGAATTGCTTGGAAGCTTAGTTTTTTGCTTTTCTGCTATGTTCATGATCATGTTACCCAGCAGTATCATAAAGCCAGGTAAACAAACTAAACTTAAAAAGGATTTATGAACTGTTTGCCTTGTCTGTGATCCTTCATAATACATCTGGGGTTAGTCTTTCTAAGGGGTCCTCAGCAGAAGAGAGTGTGGTTTTTGGTTCTGTCACTACGATTAAGAATCTTTGTAACCTGTCTATTTTCTCTTCTATTTTACTTTTATCCGATTTTTTTGTCCATTATATCACCTATCATTTCTATCATTCTTTTTTCTATTCTTTTCGTTTTCTTTTTGTTTCTCTCCTATTTTCGTCTAAATCGACCTCTAGCGGATGGATATCACTTCTGGTTCTCATATGTTTTGGGTGTAATCATGGAAAGGTGGAAGATTAAAGGGAGTGGGAGTAGTCGAGTAGATAATGGAGTGGTACTGCTTTTCCTTTACTTGGAAGTCGTGTAGAGTATTGGGTAGGAAAATGAGGGAATGACAAAGTTATAGATTTTAAATAACAATATTGTCTACACAAGACAAAACATACCAATCAATATTGAAGTACAGGAAAAAAAAGAACATTATAATTACAACTTCTCTTTGAAGAAAAAAGGGTTCCACCGATTTACACTTTCAATCAACAAACAGGAGTGGCTATTCTTCTATCCCACTTCCATTCCTTGTCAAATTTGCCTTCTAAATTCTTATGGGGTAGTCACATCACTCATGCTCTTGAATTTGTCTTCTAATGATGTAGTCACGTCACGTCACTCAACACATTCATCCATCACGGCTCTAATCGAATATCCCATGTGTACAAAGATGCAATTAAGTAAAAACAAAATATAGAACTAATAAAATCATGTCAAGATGGTGCTCATGCTCCTTTGAATTATTCAACTATTACATGTGTTGTTTTTCGTAGTTACATGTGGAAAGTACTAGTAGCTTGGTACGTCTGACGTATACACTACATATTGGATAACGACATCCATGACTGGCATGTGTTGGAAAGCAATGGTATATTGCAGTCAAAGTTTTGTTGTGATAAACAATTGATTGGGCTGTTCTTGGTGCAGAAAATGTTGGTTTGTCGCTCTCATATGGCTTGTCGCTAAATGCCGTGATGTTCTGGGCTATATACATGAGCTGTTTCATCGAAAACAAACTGGTATCTGTCGAGAGGATCAAACAGTTCACAAATATTCCATCCGAAGCAGCATGGAACATTAAGGATCGTCTGCCTCCTGCAAATTGGCCCGGTCAAGGCCACGTTGATATCAAAGACTTGCAGGTATCCAGAATATAACTAAATTGATTATGACTATTTCTTGTGATGAAATTTATTATTTATTATACATTAAAATTGCAGTGGCCGAATTTTAATAAGCTTCTAGTTCATGAGAGCTTTTTAATTCTTAAATCTTATTATTAAGACTTTTTTTGGAACACAAATGCCCAGTTTTATTTAGTTTGTTAGTTCTAAAGTTAGATGACAAATTCTAAAATGATTACGATGTAAAAGTTAATTTTAAATTATAAGAGGAGTTTGATTTATTTTAAACTTAAATATATTTAGAACCTGTGAGATGGAGTTTTGATTTTGATCACTGTAATTTTTTTTATTCTTCTAAAGTTTATTTATTTTCTCATAAAATAACACTACAAAATATATTTTTAACAATATTTAAAAAATGTTGTTAAATTATAAAAAATATTGCTAATATATAATTGCAACATTTTATCAAATATTATATAAAATTCATATCGTTAAGACTTTTAGTAATATTTTTACATACTAATAATAATATTTTAAAAAATATTGTTATAGACTTTTAGAAATATTTTTTGAATAGAAAAACATTTTATTAATATGAATGTTTTGTAATATTATCAAACAATAGCAATATTTTTATAAATGTTATTTATAAAATGTTACAAAAGATTTTATATATAGTAGTGGAGAAAACTTAAATTTATTATTTTTATCTCAATATTTATTTTAAAGTAAATAAATAATATTTTTTTAAAGATTTTAAAAATGTTTTAGAAATGTCATATGTGATCATATCATTAATGCGAGTGTTATTGCAATGAATCTTTTGTTAAACTTAAGTAATTAATAAGTATCACATGACAATAGTGACGAAAAATAATAATTACATATTTTTTATAATGAAAACTCATTTTTAAAAAAAAATTAGAATTAAAAGTGACTTATTTTTTATAAAGAGTAAAAATATATTTAAGTTTTTATTTTGCTTTTTTCTCCTATAGGTATATATTGTGAAGTATTTTTAAACTAGGTTTATAAATACCTGGACGTGCCTGCTAAAGGCTAGAGTATCAAAATAGAGGCGATTTGTACAAAGCCTAAATAGATATTTGCAAAACAAGTTATTAACCATGTCTATGCAACATTGCAACTATACTTTATTGTAGTTCTAATGATTTAATTTTCATCATCAATCTGCTTTGTGCAACACACTATTTCCTTGTGTTGATCACTTAAACTTGTGGCAAACAGGTCAGATATCGTCCAAACACTCCTTTGGTTCTTAAGGGCATTACCTTAAGCATCGATGGAGGTGAAAAGATTGGAGTCGTTGGTCGAACAGGAAGTGGAAAATCAACTTTAATTCAAGTTTTCTTCAGGCTGGTGGAACCTACAGGTGGAAAAATAATCATTGACGGCATTGACATATCTGCCTTGGGGCTTCATGATCTTAGATCACGGTTTGGTATTATCCCTCAGGAGCCTGTCCTCTTTGAAGGAACAGTCAGAAGTAACATTGATCCAACTGGGCAGTACACTGATGAAGAGATATGGAAGGTGAATACCCTCAGACCCATTTCTAGATTTCAGATTAAATGGATGAAGTTTTTGCCATCATTGACCTGGTCTCATCACCTTTTAATTATTGCTGTAGAGTTTGGAACGTTGTCAACTAAAAGATGCAGTGGGTTCCAAGCCTGAGAAACTTGACTCTTCAGGTTTTAAAGATTCTTATGCCATTTCCTTTTTAGCTGCTTGAATTTCACTTACATCCCATTTATTTTCTTACTAATGGCAATGCTATTTGTATTTTTTAGTGGTTGATAATGGAGATAACTGGAGTGTGGGGCAGAGGCAGTTGCTTTGTTTAGGGAGGGTTATGCTTAAGCAAAGCAGGCTGTTGTTTATGGACGAGGCAACAGCTTCTGTTGATTCTCAAACCGATGCTGTAATTCAGAAGATCATCCGAGAGGACTTTGCAGCACGTACCATCATAAGCATTGCTCATAGAATACCAACAGTAATGGACTGTGATAGAGTTCTAGTTGTAGATGCAGGTATGATGTTGCTTCTTCCCTTATTATATAACACCTCATGGACTATAGTATTTGTAGGCTAAGTTGTGTTCATTTTGACATTAATAGGGCGGGCCAAAGAATTTGACTCACCAGCCAACTTGCTCCAAAGACCATCTCTCTTTGGGGCGTTAGTTCAAGAGTATGCCAATCGCTCCAGTGGCCTATAAGAAACTTTCATGTGTCTGTCTCGCAGCCATCCATATATAGCAAGACAATAACAGAAAACCAAACATAGTGTTCATTTTAGTTGATTGATCTTCCAAGTGCCATGCAAAGGGAAAGAGCAATTTTATTGTAGACGCAGAAAACTAGTGTAGAGAGAAACAGTCACCATCGACGCAATTACTATTTTGATAAGTGAAGAATGATCAACGCTTGTGAATGGTTTTCTAATTACATTTGGCTTAAGTAGCTCTTCTATACCAAAAATATAGCCGTTTTAGGTCCTAATTATATTCTACAGCGCCGAGTCTAACAATTACACAGTTGCACCACTGCCTTTACATTATATTGAATTATGCACTATTAGTAATATACCTTGTTACTTTTAGTTGAGCATTGGCTTAATTACAACAAAAAATATTGTTGACCTTATTCATGTGGCGAAAGGAGTTTTAAATGGAAGATCCATTTTAGATTATCTTATAATTTATGGAATTTTTTAATGGTAAAATTCTATTATTGATTTTTTTTTTGTAATAAAAAACTTTATAGTTATTTGGAAAAAGATTAAATTTAGATGCATGAGATTCTAAAAATGTTAAAATGTGGTGGATTTTAATCACATATCAATTGATTATAAATATCAAACTTGTACACTTATATCACTTAATAATATTTTTTGTAATATAACAATCGATCAAATCATTAAATTATTTGATATTATTTTTTTATCATAAATATCAAAATATACATATATTATATATTTATTGGTATGAGACCTACTTTTGATGTAACAATCATGCAACCTACTGCTAATGAAACAAGTAATTATGTATATCAAAATTTACATATTTTAATTAGTATGTAATATGTCGTAATAAAGTAGTCCAAGGAAGCAGCTATTATTTTCTTATTTGCGTGAAATTTTATGTACTTGATCTATTTTATAAAAGTTTCAATAAAACAATTAGATGAATTAATTTTGTATTTTTCAAAGTTATTAAACAGTATAAGTGTGGAAGTTTAACAATTGACATCAATTATATATATATACACATACTTGTAAGACTTAAAAATTATAAATATAAATTATTTAATTTTATTTAAATGATTAAAATTAAAAAATATATATATATAATTTTTTTAAGTAATTATATAATTATTAAATAATTTTTAATTTTG
>JAMLFT010011092.1:0-11305 GCA_026544285.1 Pachyrhizus erosus
CGTCATGATAACATCATTATTGTTAAAATAAATAAAAATAGTTAATAATAACTACCAAAATTAAAAATAAAAATTTGTAAGATACTAAAATAAAAAAAAAAATTAAATATCAAAATTAAAACATCTTTCATGATACTAAAAAATTATTTAAATCTTATATATATATATATATAAGTTTTAGTCTCCGCTATCCATTTGTAGCAGTTTATTTTCTAACAGTTTGAAAAAACATTATAATAATGTTTAATTAGTAAAAATAATTTTTTTAATTAAAAATTACCAAAAATTATAACACAATAGAATATAGGAACACCCTCTAGTGATTGAAAACGAAAGCATAATTTAAACAAAAACAGACAAATTCAACACAATAACACATTCAAAAATTAAGAGGGTTGATTAATGTCATTTGGTTCGGTTGAATTTAATATCAAATCCGAACTAAATTAAATCAATTTTTTGTAGTTAGTTTTGAATTAGTTTTTACTAAAATGATTATTCTATTAACAATTTTCTACTTTCTTTTTAACTTTTAAATCATATTATATTAAAAAAATTCTAATAAGAATCTACAAAACTTATTAATATGTTCAACATTCTATAATATAAATCTTTTAAATTTTTATTTATTTAAAAGTATGTTTAATAAGATACTAATTCTTTTGATTAGTTTATAAAATAAGTTTCATTTGACACACAAACTTATTATTTTGATAGCTTATTTTCTTAAATTATTTCGAGTAATTTATAAAAATAAATTAATTTATAAACTATTAATTTTTTTATTATTATTATCATTAATTTATTTAAGATATTCTTTTATCTTTTTTAATAAAATAATTAATTATATTTTTTATATCATTTTATATTTATCAACTATTTTATCAATTGACGAAGAGAAGTATAGGGAAATGAAGAATCTTTAGGTTCGCTAGATACAGGGCGCTGGACAAGAAAATATTATCTAATGGTTAAAGATAGATGAAGAAATCACTATACAGAATCCTTAAGCTGACGAGGTGGGTTTGGTGGTAGGACATCAGAGCATGTTAGTGGAAAGTGTATAGAGAATGGTAAGATGGAACATTGGCAAGGGCATTAGCAATCAAAGTACTTCACTAAAAAAGCAAGACAGTAAGCATGAGGGGCACCAAAGGGATAATAGGCAAATGCTGATGGTATTAGGGGAGGTGAGTCAATGGAGTGGGAAACGAGTTGAAAACGAGAAAAGAGTAAGGAAAATGAAGGGCGAATAAAAATGGGGAATTAGAAGATGTTTATGGGTTTGACAGAATATGTGAGGCCCAACTAGAGGTGTGTGGCCTACAGAAGGACATTGAGGTCCAATCACCAATTCGTGAAAGGAAGGAAGAATGTGGTGGGTGCAAGAAGGAGACGAATAGAAAGAGTGTTTCCTATACAGAAGGTAATCAGGTAGGCTTAAAAGCAGTTGGATCATGGAGCAAAAAAAATGACAAAATATTAAGTGGAGAAATAAGACATGTGGTGTTTAACAATTTAGAAGGTTCAGCGGATAAAAGCCCACATTGTGGAGATCAAATACAAGTGGCAGTCAAGATGGACTCAGACGAAGGCAAAATCAATAAGAATAATTTGACAAATGGAATCACAAAATGTCCTTTTAATATTTGCTCCAATTTTTCCTCAATCGCGAATAACACATATTCAACTAAAGATGCAACAGAGAAAAGGAGGATTCTTAGGCAGGTCAAACATGCCCTTAGCAACAATATATTTGATGAATGTGTAAGGAATTGCAACAGGCTAGTGAGACTAAAGCATCAAACGAACAAAGCAGTAAAATTGTGGGACATTGGGATGCAAGTGAGGATCAATTATGAAGGAAATAAGCAAGATATTATCAAAAGACTTGTTGATTTCGAACAAAGACATAAGGTAGAGGTAGAGATGGCTAGCACGGGAATGAAAAAGGGAAATGGTAGTGGTGGATCATAAAGATTATTTCTTTCAATGTTAGGGGTTTCGAGGGAAGGATGAAATGTAGCTTCATTAAAAATTTGGTGTGTAAGGAGGAGACTCAACTGTTATGTATTCAAGAAATAATGCAGGAGGAAATTGATAAAAACGTGTGTCAAGCTTTGTGGGGGTGGGAATGATGTTAACTGGGAGATGTGTCCTATCAAACATCTGGAGTGTGAAATTTTTTAAGGTGGAATAAACTTCTTTAAGAGAGATAGGTACATTGGACTAGAAGGTATTTGGAAAGAGGATGCTACATCCATTGTCACAATCAACATTTATGTTCCATGTGAAAGTGTAGCTAAAACAACATTGTGGGAAGAGTTGATGAACATAAAGAATAATAAGAGATGTAAAGAATGGTGTGTGATGGTGAATTTTAATTGTGTAAGATTTTTGGAGAGAATTGAAGAAAGAAATCTTGAGTATGATAATAAAGATACGAGAAAATTCAATAATTTCATTTCGTGGTATGAAATTAGAAGGCATTCTTGTTGTAGGAAAGAAATTCACACGGTATAGACTAAATAGAAAAGTAAGGAGTAGACTTGATAAAATATTAGTATCTAGGGATTGGATTGGATGTTGTAGTAGTAGCACATAATATGTTCTTGATAGAAACATAATCAATCATTGTCCTCTCTTATTAAAGAAAGTAGTGGTGGATTGGGGTCCAAAATCATTTAAGACTTAAGATTTTTGTTGGAAGAAAAAAAGTTTGTTGAATTTGTTATAAAGGAATGGGGGAAGATAGAGGTAGATGGAAGAAGTGCATGTGTACTCAAAGAGAAACTCAAAAGGTTGAAGTCAAAGCTGAAGGCTTGGAACAATGAAATATTAGTGATCTTCAAGGTGTTCTACTTAGGAGTCAAAAGAAATTAAATGATTTGGATAAGAAAGAGGAGAACTAAGACCTTAATGATGAAGAAATAATGGTTCGAAATGAGGCACAACAAGCTTTTGGAAAAGTAGCAAATCATTAACAATCTTTGTTGAGACAAAGATCAAGATCAATGTAGATAAAAGAGGATGATTGCAATTCTAAACTTTTTCATATTTTGGTGAATTGAAGGAGAAGGAAAAATATGATTAGAGGTTTGCATACTGGTGGAGTTTGAGTGGATGGTTTGATAATGGTGAAGGAGGAAACTAGAAGCTATTTCTAAACAATATTTAGTGAAGATGGGTGGAGGACGCCTAAACTGGATAGTGTACAATTTAACGAAATCTATGAGGATGTTAATGAGTTCCTAATTGCAAAGTTTGAGGGATTTGAGGTGAAAAGTGTAATTTGAGAATGTGGAAGCTCTAAAAGTTCGAGACTCAATGGTTAGAATTTTAAATTCATCAAAAAAATTTGAGACATTTAAAAGTGGAATTAGTTTTATTATTATTATTATTATTATTATTATTAATAGTGACTGTAGGTTCAATAAAATCAATAAAAAAATATAATAAAATAACTACTTTTTCTTTTCACTTTCTATTTCATTGTTTTTGGAATTTGCGTGACAGAGGGTCAATAAAAGAAATTCTAAGTTTTTTTTTAATAATAAAAAATGAAATCAGCATGCTTTATTATTATTATTATTTGTACTTTTATTAAGTCGCTATCTCTGCGTTTGTTCAGTGTGTTTGTTGAGTACATTGAGCTTGACAAGTTATTTCTTTTTTTGGTTCGCTTTGAATACACAGATAATACATATTCAATTTATCTCTTTTCTTTAATTCTAAGTATGTTTTGTTTTTATATTTAATTAAAATATTGATTAGTAGTAGCTATTTGAATCTCCCTTTTATTTGGTTAATATGAAAGCCTAAAGTCATTAGTTATATCCATTTATACCTTCTTAATTAGTTATTGCGAAAGCTTTGTCAAATAAAGTTTAAATTTAAAAAACACCAAACAACAAAATGTTTTTCTACCTAAATAATTAGGTAAGTTTTATTTTCCAATGCACCTAATAATAAGGGTTCACCTTTATCGATTTAAAAAGACAAGAAAATATAATAATCCTCCTTTTTCTAAAAAATAATAAAATTGGTTTTAATAATAAAATTTCTAGTTTCAAATAAATAATATTTTCTTTCCAAAATATGAAATAAAAAAGTTTTATTTTCTCAAGAATTTACTTTTATCATAGTGTGTTCACACCTTCTCTATGCATAATCAAATTTTGAATCCAAATTCGATTTTCAATGACTTATTTTTGTTAAAAAAATTATATTTATTTTCTGCTGTTCCATTATGACCCTAGTTACAAAATATATATGTGTGTAGAGTTGCATTCACGTCATATGAGATCTATAATCTTAACGTCATATTTACATCATAAAATGAAAAATAAAAGTCCTTTACTTTGGCAGTTACCCAACATCAATAATAGTATGTATCAGCACTTCTACGAAATAACTGGTGAGTTCATAGAGAAGCTAAGATTAGAAAATAATAATGGATGAGGTGTAAGAAATAATGGAGATAAAGAAGGATGACACCAAAACACATTGCATTTGCAATGTCTAAAAGCAAAGCCAAACTTGTCATTACATGGAAGAAGGAAAGGACCTAGTCTGGCATGGGGGTGTGTAGCAAAATCAGAAAAAGGATAAGGTAGGGTAGGGTGAAGGGAGGGAGAGGTTTAAAAAGGGTAAGGTAAGGTTGGGGCTAATCTAGTCTTTCAAAGTTTTTTAAAAAAATAAAAAAAAATAAAAGGTTGAACTTAATAATTGGAAAATGAGAATAACAAGACCATTCTTTTCTACATTATTTCTAATAAAAAAAAAAGCAAAGAATTCTTTTAAAACAATGTCAACCAACTAGAAATTATAAGAAATAATTTATGATAAATAAATTTAGGAACTATATTTTAATATAAAATACTTTTAGAAATTAAAATTTCTTTTATTTTATCTAGTTTTGTCTCAATACATTATTAATATTTTTTTACAATATCAACCAATTAGAAATTTCTGAATTTAAATTTTAAATTAGTTAATACAAAAGTTAACAATGGATCAGTTTGCTTAAATTTTTAAAAAAATAAAAAATATTTTTTAAAAAATAAATAAATTCTGTTTCTTAAAAAAAGGTAATTACCGTGCATTAAAATAAATCCCATTTTTTAATGTGATTAGTAACATTTTTCATATTGTTTCTTAACTCCACAATGTTGTAAGTAAAATGGTAAAAATAAGATGTTTATTTTTAAAAATGAAATAAAATAGAATATGAAATTTTAATTTGTAATTATTTATGCAAATAAGAAAAACGTAGCATTTTTTAATTATTAATATAGAAGAATATTAACAGCAAATAAATTAACCAAAAGTAAATTGTGTGTTTTCATATATTGAATTTGTTTAATTTTCTATATACTATAATAAATAGTGCAAACATTTAGAAATTATCATTGAGGTTATTGATTGGCACAATCATAGCAAGAAAGAAGAAGGAAATTAATGCAGTAATGCACACCTGAAAAGCAGAAGATAAAAGCAAATTGGAAATTTAGGAGGAAGATTTATTCATACAAGGAACAATCTGAATAAGTGTTCCTAATTATTTTTTCCCCATGATTGATGATTTCGGGTAGTTATCATTTGTGAAACTCAAGGACAGCCAAATAATGGTCAAAATAGATGGCATTGAAACGAGAAAAACCAGCAGAAAGGCCGAGCTGTTTAAATTGTTGTTCAGTCCTATGTTTCCCCTTAGTTCTATACATTGTCATTATGAATATGTCACCACCCAGCAATGCTCTTGTTCGTTGACTCTCATCAGTCAGCTCTGGCAGCACTGGTTCACAAACAATCAATTTTCCCTTCTCTGGAAGTGCCTTATGACAATTCTGCAACATTAGTTTGGATTCCTCGTCTGTCCATGCTAAAAATACCCACTGCAAGTTCAATCAAAACGGAAAATAATACATACATCACATTCACGTATTGGAATTTCTCTTGTTAAATTATGTTGCAGCTCATTTTTTAGGAGTAGAATTAGCTTCTACAATACACTGCCCAACTAAATTCATATTTGCAATATTATATTTACGAATGATGATTTTTTTTTTAATTTGTAATAAGATAATTATTTTAAAACACAGGGTATTTCTGTTTTTCATATTTTAAAACACGTGATTTCGAAAATGATTTGCAAACTTCTTAGATTTTCAAAGAAAAATTTATTGTTTTGTTGTGTAAAATTATTATAGAAAATTATTTTTAAACGAAAAGTTAAACAGACCTTAAATTTTTAAAATTCGATTGTTGGATTATTTTATTGATAGATTATAATATATAACTTTCATTGTAAATTTTGGTTGAGGTTGATAATTGTTTTTGCCTTATAAGAGTGTGTCTTCCCTTAATCTAAACTTTTAGATAATAAAATAGAAAATAGTTTTGAATCCTTAATAAATTTTCACTTGAATTAGTCTTTCATTTTTTTTCTATTTATTACAATCAACTCTATCAATTCTTTAATTGTTCCAATCAAATCCTTTTCATTAATTTTTACATTTAAATCTCTCAAATATTTATCTTATTTCTTAATATTAATATCTTTGAAGAAAACTTAATAAATTATCTTTTACTAAAAATTTACAAATCAGAAACATTGTTTTTTAGCAAAAAGAATCAAAATTTTCTACTTTGGAAACTTTAACCTCATGTTATAAAATTTTAAAATTTATTTAAACTTTCAAGTTATAAATTTTTTAAATCATTCTTCATCTGAAATTCTTCTTAAACATCTAATTATTTGAGAAAATAAAGATTTAAGGGTTTTATGTAAATAAAAAGTACAGAAAGAACTTAACTGTAATAATAATAATAATAATAATAATAATAATAATAATAATAATAAATCAAGGAACTAAACCCAAGTAAAAAAAAATTATTGAGATTAAATTACTTTTTATTTTGTGCTAAGAGGCTAAATTTCATTGACTGCAATAGAAATACCAAAACTACAAGAAAGTATATTTAATATTTTATCTCTAATTAGATTAAGTGGTAATTGTCATCCTTATTCCTTAATAGCAGTTGTTAACAAAGCCCTTTTTTATTATATAAAAACAATTAAGTTTCCCTTATTAACATAGATACTGTGTCTAATTTAATCAAGCTAATCCGTGTATTTATTTAAAGAATGGGTTTAATTAATTTAAATACATTTTTTAATAACCTGTAGATTAATTTTAATTTTGATTCGTATAATGTTTAATGAATTATAAACATAAAATTAATTTTACAGTTAAATAGAAATCTTTCTTAATTTTAATAACATCAAATACTAGACTATACAATTATTTTACCTAATAATTATAGTTTTACACATTTTTATCATTCCATTATAGTAGTTAGTCCAAAATTTATATGTAGACGACATAATGAGTCATTTTTATATGGGAATGAAAATAATAAAAGTGAATCATACCAATATGTAATATTATATAATTACTATTAAAAGTTATATAATTTTTTAAAAAAATAACACAACTTATTTATTTTAATTTTAACTATTTATAATAGAATTTAATGATCAATATTTATTATTCTACTCTCACATAAATAAGTAAATAAAATCTTGCTACGGATATACGTCCACACATATACATATATAGCTTTTATCATTACATTATAGTTAGTCAAACAAATATTATTTCGAATCTATAGTTTGATTACAATTGCATGTGTGATTTAATTTATTAGTTCTCTAAGTTGTGTTAGATTGTCAACTTGAATAAATATTTTCTTAAGAAAAATATGTTGAATAACATTAATCAATATTTAATTGTAATACCAACTAATATTGTTTTTAGTTGTTTTGTTTTTAATGTCATTGATTAGTGGTTATGAACAGGGTAGTGGTTAAAAAACTCAAATAAAAAATAGTGCATTTGTTGATTGTAACTTAAAAAAAATAATTATAAATAATATTTCTCTAATAAAAATCTTTTATTTTTACTAGGCATAACTGGTTAACATTTGGATCAAAATTATTTTAGAGAAATGAATTGAGAAAGGCACCTTGACGAAGATGGCATCCCCGGCGGGAACAGATTCAAACGCGTCACCACTAACATGTGTTATACCTACATTAATAATGAATAAGAACCGAATGTTAAGCTAGGAACAATTAATCAAAAGCCACGTTCGGAAAAAGAGAATATTTTATTAACAGTATTAATAGTTATGTCTTTCAATTTAAGGTATATTTTTACACGTGTATAAAGAAATAAAAAAGGTTAAAGAGAGAAATAATTAGATTTGATATGATAGGTTATGTTTTTTATATTTAAATAATACAGCTGCATTGTAAAATGAAAGGATAAATGACAATTTTACTATCCTGTGAAATATTGATAATTTTTTTTTTAAAAGAAAAAACTATCAATTTAATTTTGAATCTAAAAAAATATGATATTTTAATTTTTTATTAAATTTTAGTAGGATTATTTTGTCAATAAATTATGATGTTTAAAGATTAATTTTACATTAAATTATAAATATTAAAGACCAATTTATTATTAAAATTTATAACATAACTAAATGTTACACTTGTTTTAAAAAATTCAATAACTAAATTAATAATTTTCTTTTTTTATGACTAAATTGTTAATGTTTCATATTTTTAAAAAGTAAACTGATTATTTATCTCAAAATGGAGGGAGTCAAAATAAAGTAACAATTCGTGCATGTCTTTGCTTCAAATGATACCTAGATTTAATTATTCATTTTGTTATTATATCTCTACAATTTTTATATTTTATTTCTTATACTTAAATTAAAAAGTACATGCCTAAAGATTTAAAAAAAAAATTAAAAGTGTGTATGTATAGGATTAAAAATAAATATTTTTTAAGTATTAGGGGTTAAAATATAAAAATTGTGTAATTATAGCAAATAAATGAATAATTAAATTTAAATGATATAATTAGAAATTAAAAATGAAGAGAAAAATATATTAAAAAAAAAAAATGAAGTGATAGCTGGTGTGGTGTGTAGGAACCTGGAAGGGGTGGTGCACTGGCCAACACATATGGCATGTCGTAGTTGATGCCTTTGCGCACATTGGGGTATTTTTCCATGATCATGCGGAGAGTGACACCAGTATTGCCACCAACGTCCACTAGTGTTTCCACTCCTTGGAACCCATCATATACTTCTAGCATTTCCCTCATGAAGGGTTCACACATCCCAGCCAAGGACTTACTAAGCAAGGCTATTGTTTCAGGCCTCTTGGCGTAGTACTCCATAATTGATTCTTTGTTCGCTTTCACAAATGGTTCCTCCGTTGGATCTTCCACTGCTTTTTCCACCAACGGCCAAGCTTGCATCAACGCATCCTGTACACACTTGAAAACTATCATCCCTTCAAATTGAAATTGTATTTTGTTTGTGGTTATGGTGACTCCAGAAAGTTTAACACAATGGCCGAAATCACTGTGGTTAATATTTTTTAAAACCTTGCTCAAAATAAAAATGATATTTAAGGTCAATAAAGTTTTAAAAAGATTACCATAAGTGTTGCAATTGCAACACTCACAATAATAGCCATATCGACCCGCAATATAAAGGATTGGGACAAAATGGTAATCACAATTATGAATACAACCACATTTTAAAACCTTGAAGATTGACATTAGTTAACGAGGTAAAACACCAACTCTTATTATATATTCTAAAGCAAGTGCACCTAAATTTTATCATTATAATAATATATACTTGTATAAGATTAATTGGTTGTTAATTAAGGCATGATTTAAAGTAAGTTAAATAACCTGATGGTTGTTAATTAAGGCATGATTAAAAGTAAGTTAAATAACCTGATGGTGCTGGAGCATGTAATATGCATAGGATAAACCTTGGTCATCGTCAACGAGAGCTTTTCCAACTTCAGTGAGGGAGTATTTCCTTTGGTGATTGTTGCTCAAGTGCTCGAGAAAGATGTCATAGCTAGTGAGCAGGCGGAGGATGCGCTGGAGGTTCTCCGCGCTGCTGCCGCCGCCGCCGCCATGAGGACGGATGCGGTCGAGAATCTGGGCGGCAGAGAGGGGAATGTTGGAACCATCTTGCCATATGGCCTCGGGGACTTTAAGATTAATGACAGATATGAGGGACATAGGCGCACTCATCATGTGGGCTAGTTCTAGAATTACAAGTCTGGCTTTGCTTTCAGACCTTACAATGTTATTATTGCTCGTCTCCTTCTTCATCTCCACTATTTGCTGCACCTCTCCCATATTCTTATTTTTTTGCTGTTTCTCTCTTAACTCAACGCTTCTTTTCTTGTACTCTTCACTGCCTGTAGAAGAAAAGAGACAACACGAATTTATAGAAGGGAAAATGTAAAAGGACAAATTGCATCCTGTTTGAGAGAGTGCCAGAAATTTGATAAAAATATAAAAGAGAATTAGATAATGGTGTAATAAAAAAAATGAGAATAAATATGAGATGGAAGGGAAACTAAGTATATGATTGTCATAAATTAATGCATATGCTATTACCAACTGCAAAATATTGACGATGAATTTATCAAAATCACTTTCAGTGTTCACTTTTTATTTGTTTATTTCATTTTTAAATTTTCATTTTTCTTTGTTGGGTTATTTGTTTATCATGCAAATTAGTTTACATGGGTTTAAATTTAATGCTAATTGAGATAACTATTGTTATATTTCTTTCGTTTTAAAATTATTATAATTTTAATACTTAAAAAATATTTTAAAATGACTAATATTTTCAGTTTGTAGTAAGATATTAAAATATTTATTATAATTTTATTATTTTATAAATATTATTTTTTTAGAATACTTAAAAATATAATTATTAAAATTTATAAAAAAAAGAATAAAAATATTTTAATAAAAATATTTTAATAAAATTATTTTTAATAAATGTTATTTTTAAATTACTTATTTTTATTAATTTATGTAAAAATATTAAATATCAATATTTAAAAAATAAGAAATAATTATTAATGTCCAAATACGGTAAAAGTAAATGCTAATTACACATATCTTTCATTCATATCTCTTCACACCTTGCATAAGCAGCACCATATATGTACAAGTTTTGGTGAGTCAGCATCTATAGATGTGGAAGAATTGGGTCACTAATTTAACAATACGTCGATATTCAACTATACAATGGTTCGATTGATGTTAATTTAAGGTTTAAATATAATTTTAAATTTTTATTTTTTAATTCATAATTTTAAATTTTTATTTTAAATTAGAGATATTTAATTTTTCTATTTTAAAAAAATTTCAATTTTACTTATATTTTAATTAACTAAATT
>JAMLFT010011093.1:0-11342 GCA_026544285.1 Pachyrhizus erosus
TATATATAGGTAAAAAAATATTTTTACAATTTTCTCTGTCTGATAATAACTTTTTATATATAAAAATATATACGTAATTTTTCTGTTATATATATAAAAATAAATATGTGTTAATGTACATTTTTATTATAAAGACATATAACTAATACTTTTGTTAATATATATGTAGTCTTTCTAGTAATATAAAACTTTTATATTATATATACCTAATTCTTCTGCACAATTTCTTTTTTTTTTAGTGTAAATGTATTTAATTTTAATATTATATTTAAAGGATAAATAAAATAATTTTTAAATAAATGATATTTTCTGTAATGAAAGAATCATCTCCTATATATCAATTGAAACAAGTATCTGTTATAATTATAACTTTATGTATCTAAAATAACTTGATTTTTTACACATATTTAAATTTTTACAAATTTTTACAAATGAATTATTTTAAAATATACATAAATTTTAAAAATAATAATATAATAAAAACTAACAATTTAGGAAATTTTTCTGATAACTAATAAAATATACAAAACAAACTAATATTTATACATGAAAAAAAATTGGGAAATTTATTTATGTAAAATCAATTACTTATCATTTAGTGATATAAGAATTTGTACTCAATAATTCAAATAATAATTATGTCAAAATCAATTATTTGAGATGAAAAAATAAAATATGATATTTTATCTCAACATCTACTATCCTAAAAAAAGAAGTAAGAAAAAGACAAATAAAATAAAATAAAATATATAATAATTACTAAAAAGAAGTGAGAATGATAATAAAAAAATTCAAATATTCTAAATAATAGTAGATGAATAAATAATTAAGAAGAAGAAGAACTAAGAATAACAAAATTTCATAATGTAGAGTAAAAAATCTCTCTATATATATATAAAGTTATAAAAAAAATTGTCTAAAATAAAGTTATTCATGACATTTTACTTTATATTATTATATTTAATAATATTTTATATCTTTTTAACCAACTTATAATTAATTAAAGGTATTATTATTTAATTTAACTTTACTTCATCTAATTTAAGATTTATAAAAGAAAACCAAAATGAATCTGTATTTTTCATAATTTTATATTTTTCATATTAATATTTATCGTAAATAATTAACAATTAAATTATAAATTAATTAACATAAATTTAAAAACAAACTTTTGCATTAAAACACATTAATATTGTATTTAAAACAAGTGTATATTATTTTAATTTTTATATTTCCATAATTTATTATTATATTAATTTTACTTTGAATATGAATATCTTTTTTCATAATATATTCAATAAAAATTTATTAAGTATTTTTTACCAAAAAAATTTTGATTTTCTTAACTAAATCTCAATTTAATTATATGGTAACACTTTTTTTTGGTAAATATTACATGATAATATATTAAAATATTAAAATTCATTTATGCATTTATTTATAAATTTTTCATATAAATTAAAATTACACTTGAATTTGATTTATTATTTTATCAATTTTTATTCGTTATGATAGTAATTTTTTATAATTCCAATTAAAGTATATATTTAAACTGATTCAGATATTGTATTTTATTTAGATATTATATTTTAATTATTTAAAATAAAATTCATAAATAAATTTATATATAAAAATAGTTGCGGCTATTTTTTCACCCAAAATTAAGGTTAAAAAGACATCTCTAAATTAGTGTATTTATTATCTTTTATTTAACTTTTCAAATATTTTTATTATCTTAAAATTTTAAATAAAACTAAAAAAATTATTTTCAGTTTAAACATGTAATACATTATTTTGTTAATTCATTTATAAAAAAAAATTATTCAATAAATTATAACAATAAAAGAGTTTATTTATTTTTTACATTTGTTTTAAATTAAAAAATGTATCTTGAAAAATCATGTTATATATTAAAATAGTTTGATTTTTTCTTTTCTTTAGATGAGGAATGACTATATTTGTTTAAATAATTAGTTTTATTTATATATTACTTTTATTTAAAAATAATTATAAATTTTTAAATTATTTTAAATAATTTTATTTGTTCTCAATAAATTAGTGAATATAATTTTATTATTAAGTATTTAAATTGAATTATATCTATTTGGCTAATAATATTAAAATATTATGATAATATTAAAAAAATATAAACATAACACAATTTGATATATTTAACGAGTTATTTAAAGATTTTAGTTAATTATTATTAAGTGTTCTTTTTATTTAAAAAAATATAATTTTTTTATCTTTTAATTTTTAATATGTACTAATTAATGAAGATAATAATTATGTAATTTTAATTATTTTAAATCAGCAAATTATACAAAATAAAATTATTTAAAATACATTATTTTAAATAAATAAAAAATTGTCATATTTAAAAATGGTAAGGATTAAAAGTTTTATGAAAATTTTACATAAAAAAATATTGTACTTTATAATTAGATTTGTAACTTTTGTAAATATTTATTAAATTACATAGCTACTAGATTTGTTAATTTATTTATTCAAATTATTTTTTTAAAATTGTTCAAATTACTTACACAAATTTTAATTTAAAAATAATTATAAAAAATTTATTTGATGAATCTAATTTATCTTTTATCAAATAAATTCACTGTAAATTTGTAATATTCATTAAAAAATTTAAATACAAATAAAGTTATTTTTCACTTAATTTTTGTATATATATATAATTTTATAATATAAAATATCATTACAGTTTTTTAGGATCAATTTGGTAAATTAAAATTTTATTTTTATTATTATTATATATATATATATATATATATATATATATAATTATTCTACTTCGTAAAATTTTTCTGTGCATCACTCAAATTCATGTCCTAAAATTGATAACAGCCGAAAAAAATGAAAGCGAAATCACCATGACTGTTCTTTAGTAGTTACAGAATCCTCTCAAATATTTAGTACTATGGATACATGATGGTATTTTCAGTCATGTCATTTAAAATGTATTTAAACATATATTTCTCTACGTTTGTCTCGTCTGTCTGTCTTACGAAAAAAATTACGCCTATTTTAATAATTAAAATACTTGTCTCTTCTTAAAATTGAATATTTTCCGTGTTTATAGTTAATTGGTTCAACGTGATGTTACAGCAACCGCAACGTGGTGGTTAATTGACACAGATGAAAAGTAAACAAGCACCGTTGAAGGCATTTGGAAGGGTACACAATGACTAATCTTTTGGTCATGCGCTATCCATATTTCATTTGACCGTGCAATATCCCAGAGACAGTGATACCGTTGTAAAGGTCTCTAGAATAATTCTAATCAACACTCAATCAGAAGTTCACCTCCTACGTGTTCTTTCCTTCAATCCCTGACTTCTAGAAATGCAATTTACTGCAGAAGTTGCATTCAGCGTGCTTAATGTTGATAGAAGCGGAGTGGTTTGTCAATCATACAGAACTTTAATCTTCAGATTCAGCTTCCATAACTGGGAGAATGCTTAAAGCTGAAGCACCTATATGCATGCCCCTAACAACACCTCCATACCCAATCTTAATCTTGTGGCACAGAAGCAAGATGGAATCCCAAAGTGCCGTTCTTCCCTGACATAAATCCAGAGCTGTTAGCAAACCAACATAAAAAATAACAGTAGGCTAGTATCACGCTTGCTCATAATGTACAAAATATGTATCAGAAAATAACAGTATTTAGGGTTAAATAATAGTGGGTATTAAAAGAGGCCCATAAGTATTTGATGTAAGCTTATAACCTGAGGCTACACGGGCATTACTTACCTGAAGAGAAAACTGCAGTTTCTTATCCCAGTACAAGGCAAAAATAGGTGGACCCTGCTTTCCAACTGCTAGTATACATGCTCCTGGGTGCAACACAGAAGGGACAGTAGACACTACAGCAATGTATTTCTCTGGAAACCTTTCCTTTGGGGGAAGGACTCCCAAGAATAATGGGTTTTTGCCAGACTGAGCTCCAGCACAAGACATAGCATCCACATGTAACATCCACTTTGGATGTTCTAGGAAAGCACAGAACAGATACACCAGCAAGTGAGAATCAGAAGGTAGCTCAAGTGTCCACTTTTTGTTCTTTTTATCATAAACCTCCCCACTTCCAAGATACTCATAATTCTTCAAGCAGGTTCCTTCTGCAAGCTCTGAAAAGTAAGACAAGGTAACTAGAGTTAATTACATTGGTGTATGCTGGCCATGAAACCAATCTTGGATTAATGATGTTCTGCTTCAATTTATTCATGAAATCCATTGAAGGTTCATGACAAATGAGAGCAATATATCCATAATTCTGTCTACCTCGGATTCTTTGCACAGTATAATCAGCACGAACACTGCTTTGAGGTAGTAAACCTTTAACCCATTCTCCTTTAACCAAAGCTTGAAGCCTTTGGTGTTCAGTGATAGCATCCACACAATCCTGCATGATAGGAACTAAAGAAGTCTGTTGTGGGGACTGTTGCACATTAGATACAAGCAACTTGGCTGTATGCAAACATAAACAAAGTGGAATTTGTCAGAAATCAGAAGCTATCAGCAAATATAATCAAATTGAGAGGACAGAAAATCACATTTAATTGACTAATGTGAAGCCACATACATTTGGTAGAATCTATGGCCTGCACAAGAGTAGAATGTAGCTGATGAAGTAATCCATCTTCATTGAGAGACATTGCAGGTTGCCACTCTTGATTCTTATCAATTGTTGGCAAAGCTGAAGGGGTTCCAGTAGACAGCATATCACTGCCCACTTGACTAATTGTGATTGAAATGCCGAGTTTAGCAGCTGCTTGCATAACCTATGAATATGAAAACCATGTTAGATATTCTGGCCTTCTAACTTAAATTAACGAGTAATAGCTTGTTTCAACACAGTGCCAAAATGTTTTTTTGACTACTTTTGCTTAGTTTGGGAGGCTCGTCCAAACATTCTTTTGAGCCCCTTAGACTTGGAAAACTGATATTTCAGCAAAAGAAAACCTTTTTGAATGTGCAACTTTTGCAGTAGTATTACCAGTCATAATCCATATTAGTCAAATAATGCAAAGTGTACTTTATAGTTACACTCATATTTCTTGGAAATTACATAGCAAACCTTAAGTAACATTTCCCAAATAACCAAACAAGACTCATTCTTCTTATAACATCTTGTCATCTTTAGATAAAAACACTCTTAACAACTAACTTAATGCAAAATTAATTCCCTCCAAAATCTACATGAAAATTTTACATCAAACACTAGTTTGTCTGTCATTGAAAATTATTGTTGCTGTCACATACATTGACTTTCATATTTATTTTTCTTGTTCATCTAACCTTTCTCTGAACATAAAAGAAGAAATGAAGAATAAAACGAACCTGAATGTGACTTGTCTCAATCTTGTTAAGCAAAGGGTTGAACAGAACAGAAGAAAACCACTGTCTGAGTCGGTCATGCCACTGTTCAATTTGAGGATAGATGCCAAGATGTTCAAAAGCTTGAATAGATTCTTCCATGGACATTGGTGCAGGAAACTCACCCTCACCCTTCTTAGGGGGAGTGTTAAACTTTTGTGAGCCTGGAGACATCCTCACAGGCCTCAATGACATTCGCCTTGCAGTTCCAGAGGTATTAGCCGAGCCTGTAACTGTACTAGGGTTCACCATGCCAAAACCAGGAACCGTGGGAGGTGGGGTAGACATGTTTCCCGCTGACTCATTGATCCTTTCATTCACTTCAGCTAAGAATTTCTCCAGCTTTTCCTCCGATGTTATCTTGTTAGCAGAGGAGGCTCGCCTGTTAGACCAAGGGCTCAAAACCAACGAATCTACTCCAGCCGAACTCCTTGGGGGTGAAACCAAACCTGGTGAAAGATACAACGAACCTGGTGACCTTGATGGAGTACCAATAGAACGAGCAGCACCACTTCTATTAGAATTCGAGCCATCCGCATCAATGCAAGACGATGAACCCCGAGTGGGGCTGGGAATTGGCTGGTGAAGGGGAACGAGCAAATCCGAAGAAGGGAATTGGGGTTTAGATTTAGGGGGCTTCTTTGATGAATCAGGTTTAGCAAAATCACCCTTTGGCTTCACTCCTAAAAGCCCTAGTTGATGTTTGGTTAGTAAAATCTCATTCTTATCAACAGTGTTAGAATCAGACACAGGCTTAACTGCCACTACACCCCCAGCATACCTAGTTCTACGCAGAAACACAACTTTGAAGAGTGCAAAAACAGTTCCAATGAAGATAAATCCCACTACAGCTTGTAGCGCCTTGGCAAGCCAATCTGAAGTTCAATAAATAGATAAGAAATCACCCTAATTAATTTTAAAAAAAAAAAGTAAATTGAGGTTGAAAACTTACAAGCTGTGACAGGGGAAAAAGCTCCAAAGCTCAAAATGTTGACGAAGCTGTTTTCCCTGCAATGTGTGAATGTTAAATAGATTGAATTATTATTAGCGTAATGAAAATAGTGTGTTTGTGAGTGAATACCTGAAGATGATGGCGAGAAAGGCGAATGCTGAAGCGGAGAAGAAGCAGAGGATGGAGAGGATGGTGAAATTGGAGGGTTGAAGACTGTTGGAAGTGAGAACCGCGGAGAAAGAAGAGTTTTGATAGACAGTGAACTTCGATTTCGGTGGAGAAGCCATTGGAATTGGGTACAAACCTTGCTAGGGTTTTTGATTTGGGGTTTAAGCTTCACACACTTCACACTATATAATACAATACAAATACAGACTCAATTTTTCCCTCTCTTCCCTCATTTATTTTATTTTTAATTTTTGCTCCTCTTCTGGTATAAATAGCCAGAGTTAGAGAATGAGAGATGTAATTTATATACTGTAATATTTTTTTACTGTGGTTTTACAGAAGGAAGATAAAAAAAGAGAGAGGAGAAGAAGAATAGTATAAGATAAAATAAATTATATGATTAATGGATAAAAGGAAAGATTTAATTGATGTGTATTCAAAGATTCCTTACCTTTTATTTTAATTACTTTAAAAGTTTGTTGACAATATAAACAAAATATATTAGTAATGCATATTAATTAAT
This sequence comes from Pachyrhizus erosus, assembly GCA_026544285.1. Classification (NCBI taxonomy): domain Eukaryota; kingdom Viridiplantae; phylum Streptophyta; class Magnoliopsida; order Fabales; family Fabaceae; genus Pachyrhizus; species Pachyrhizus erosus. Next base: position 7,044 of record JAMLFT010011093.1, read on the forward strand.
TTCTAAATAAAAAATTTATGTTTGTAGAAATTATTATGAAAAATTATTTTATAGATAATATTATTTTAACAAAAATGGCACAAATGATGTAGAATAAATAGAGAGAAGAATCAATTGTATGTAGATAATTAAATGTAGGGGATGGAAATTAAAATCAAACTATGGGTTAGGTAAATACAATTCAAGTAAACTTTAGTTAGATATAATTTTCTTCAATTATTAATTAGTTTCCAATTTCTTTATAATTAAATTCTAATTTATTTATTCATTAACGTTTTAATAAATGTAATAATTTTTTAATTATTAAAATTAAATTATTATTTTCATTTTATTCTGAACTTTATAGTTTACTTTAGTCCTCATAATTGTGTCTCTTTCAATTATAGTCTTAAAGAAAAAATGATTTATTGATTTTAGTTTGTTATTATTATTTTTTTCAGTTTCAATAGCTAATGATACTGTTTTAGTCTATAAAATTAAAACTGCAAAATTTTTATGTGACTTTCTCTTACATTGATTTTTTTAATTCTTATTATTTAGAAAACAGCAAGCTTATATTTAAATATTTGTTAGCCATGTCATAAAAATAATAATAAAGACTAAAATTGATAGGAGTTTTTTCTCTATGTAAAAACTAAAATTAAAACAGGTGTATATCATCAGGATTAAAAAATTAAGAAAAAATTAATTAAATCTTTAATCTTTATCAAGTATTAACTTTTGAACAATTTATATGATTATACGTTTTTCAAATTATAAATGATATAATGAGTAATTTATTATTATTGCGTGTGAATTTTAAGGTAAAACTAAAGGTATTGTTGTCACTTTTTTCTTTTATTTTGGATCGAAATTTATGATGGTTCGATTATTTGCTATGTATTTTAATTGATGAGGAAGTTTGGTATGTATTAGATATCAATTGCTAAGAGTAAAAGCGGAGTTGGGACTTAAAATTTTGCACTTCTAAAATTGCAGGGCAGTAACAGTTTGCATTTAAAAATTAAATTAAATGATGCCAAAAATAATAAAATGGTTGATTAAGGTCCATTTGTGTATAAGGAACCTTTCCACAAAATTGGAATGCATTTTGATGAGAAACAATTAAATTATAAGTATGTTATGTGACTATGTGAGAATTTACTAAAGATAGAAATGAGTTTTTAAAACAGTAACATGGGAATAAAATGATCTAATGAGTTGATTTGATATCAATTAGGTATTTAGTGTTAAGTTTTATATAAATATGAGATTTTCATAAAATGTGTAAAGTCAATTAGGAACGAATATTTAGTTTTAATGGAGAAAGGCATGTGATGAATTAAAATGACAATTTAAATTAGTTTAATTTTAAGATGACATAAAATTTAATTAAGATGTAAATTTTATATGATGATGAAGAAATATAATTAACTGATTATAAGCAACATGATGAGTACGATTAGTATATGGTCATATGCTTATTTGATTTGATGGATCATTAGTGTATGTGACCTTTTTTTATAAGTTTTTATGTTATTAATTGGAATTGTATGAATCTTGTCTAAACGAGATATTGCTTTTAAGTTATCTCAAGAAATAAGATGTGAATGTTGTTAATGTATTTTGGGGTATGTGATGTCAATGATGGATGAAAAAAACCTACAAATGAGAATTGGTGTGTGATGAGCATTAATTATAATGCAAAGCAATTGAAAGGAAGTAGAGCTTGGGGTCTTTCAGTTCGGTTTAAGACGATGATAAGGTCATAAAGCCTGAGGTCTTTGAGTTCGATTTACGTTGTTTGGGCTATAAAGTTTGGGGTTTTTGAACCCAATTATGTTGATGAGCTTGTAGAACTTGTATACGATGACTTAAAATATTATTGTTTGTCTGTTGTGACAAATTGATGTGCCTTAAGGAGTTCATTGTGTTGGTACTAGTTGAACAAGGTTTGGTTGTGGTGGTGGTGTTGAAGGTAGTTGTCAGTTCCTATGTGGAGCAACGGATGTGAAGTTGCTAAAAGATAAAGATAAATGGATTGACTACAATACAATACCTAAGAAATGTTCTTAAGTTCATGAAGTCTTATGGGGTAATGTAATGTGTCAAGTTACGATATCTCATAAGGGCTAAAGGACTCACGTAGTCGACTTGACATTTTTGACGAATACAAAACATTGTCATAATTAGTTGAGAGTATTCTTACTTGAGTACTAGACAAAACATGTTCTCTTAATCGTCACCATGAAAAAAGAAATGTATGTTCATGTAAGGCCTCTATGACATGGATAGTTAAGAGACATTGAGGACTCAAATGTTGATAGTGATGGAGAAAATAGGTTTGTTAGTGACAAGTGATTTGCGAGAATCACTATACAGCATGCTCTAAGTACATGCAAAAGTTTTTGTATGTATTGTTTTGCTTGTGCATGTATGACTCTAAAGTGGGCAGAAGACTTACTCCATACATTTTATTTTTTCATAGTGAAGGATCACAAGCATGTTTATGCGAGTAGTGAAGACGCAGTGGAAAAACTATGACTAAAGACATTGATACAAATGGTAGTGGTGTTGAAGGAAGATGATTCTTCAAGAATGTTTTGTGTATGTTGTGTTGGGTTGAGTGTTTGTTAAAATTTATTAAATCAAGTCATTGTTTTGAATTTTTAGTCTATTCTTATAACATATGGGTAGTTTAAGATTTTAGTCATGGGATGTATTTCATTTTAATCAATTTAGTTTGGTTATGATGTTCTTATTTTGCGAGTTATGAAGGTACACTTGTATTTATTGTATTGGATTAGTCTGTTAATTGATTATGTTGTCCTTATGAATGATTGTCAAGCTATACTTCCAAATGAAACTATTTTGGAACGTCATCCTATATGTTGAGAAGTGTTTTATTAACGAGTGTCATTTAAACAAGAGTTAATAAAAAAGAATGTTTACTTTTAATATTTTAAGTGATAAAGTTAAATAAAGATACATTTTTTCTATATTTTAGCAAGATCGATTTAATAGCATACGATTTTTTTTTCTATAAAATAAATAAATTAATTAAAAAAATCATATAATAAAAAGAAATGTTACTATAGGTCTCGATAGATTTCTATCTATAGGTCATATCTAGGCCTTATTTTTTCTTTCTTATTCTTTTCCAAGGTTATTAATATCAATAATAACTCCAATAATATAATTAACAACAACAATAACAAAAATAATAATATGTAAAGTATTTTTAATAAAAATATAATATTATAATATGATATAATATAATATAATAATAGGATCTCTTCATAATTTGTTTTTAACACTCAAGATTTCAAATATTACACCTTCATCTCAACCAAATATGTTTCTCACCAACATAGAAATGAATCATTGAAAAAAAAAATGTTAAAATGATGGGAATAAGTGACATTTAAGTTTGCAATGTAAAGGTGGTGTGAGTTTAACAACGATATAACAATTGTTATAGTGTGGAAAATGTGCTAATGACATGATTGGTTTTTGGTGACAATGTAATTGATGTAATTTTATGATTGGGGTAAAGGGTTGAGTGTAGATATTATAAAAATAGATGATTTGTGATGATTGTAATGGAAAAAAAAAAAAGAAAAATCATGGTAACATTTTATATGTCTAGATGTCTAAAATCGACTATTTAGGAATGTTACGATTCATATGGAATAAAAATTGATTTTTTTATAATATATATATAATTTTAGATATAAAGAAAAGATGACGATGACCTTAGAAAAAAAGGAGTAGTTTAAACAAAATTTAATTTGATATTTAAAAAATAACATTTTAATAATCAAAATGATGTCATTTTACCATTATATCTAATGTGACACTTTTATAAATATCATCTTATGTCTTTTAATATAAAAATTATATTAACTAATAAATTAAAATTTTATATTTTTTTTATCAGTAATTGAAGATTTATATATATCAAGAATGATTTCCTTTTTCTAGAAATTAAAACAACTTATCCCTAACTTTTTATGGCCTCCAATAACTTATCCTTATCTTTTTATATTAATTAACATCTTCTAAATATAATTGTATTACACTTTCTTTATTATAATTAAAACTTAAGACTACCTCATCTTTCCTAAAAATTAAGAATATTTGTTATTAAAAATAATAAATTTAAATATCAATTTAGTTTTTAAAAAATAACATTTTTATTTTGATCTTTTTGACAATTTTATATTTATTTATTTAAATTTTTTAAAAATTATTATTTTTTAATTTTAGTTTTTACTGTTAAATAATAATATTAAATGATATCATAATAATAATTTTAAT
>JAMLFT010011094.1:0-11341 GCA_026544285.1 Pachyrhizus erosus
AATTTTTAAAAGATTAAAAAAAAATTAAATTTAAAAGATTAAAATAAAAATTATCTATTTTATAAGGATTAAAAGATTATTTAAATCTAAAACAAATATTTACTTTATATTGTTTTAAAAAGAGTATCATTCTGTAAGTAAGACAATTTAAGATTTTTTTGAGTTTGTAATATCTTTACTATTTAATTTTTTCAATTAATAAAAAATATTTGAAGATAATTTTTTTTTAAAAGAATGTTAAGATATATCCTATTTCACCTACTAAAACTATGTTAATTACTAACAAATTTGTCAAGATTTCACTATAATGATTATGCAAATCAAGAATAACTTAATCCTCACAACCCAAATATTTTTTTCTCAAGCTTTTTCAAAGTTCAATTCCAAAATATGTATTCTTCATACAAGTTATTTTAGGCTGCTCTTACCCATTTCTTAAGAATAAACATACAACTATCAATTAAGATAAGATATAAAAACAAACATTAATAGTGTTTTAATACTTTTACATATATGTGTAGTTTGTCTATGTTCTTGTTCTTTCAAAAATGCTTGCAGTCTTTTTCCTTACTATCAATAAAATAAACTTTAGAATTTTTTGTTTGATCACTAAAGAATCATTACGCATCTAAAATTATTTTAAGGGCAAAATTTAAATGTAATTCCTTGTGTTTTTGGTGTTGTTTTTTTTTTTACATCAAAATTGAGGTTTTCCTTTGATAATTTGCATAATAAAATTTAAATAAAAAATAATACTAAAAATGCCTAAAGAATTATTGTAACTTCTATACTTATCATAATTTTTTTTTAGGGAGTACTTATCCTAATTATTACATATGTAAAGTTATAGGATCATTTTATTCAATCAAATTAGTATTACAACTGTGTATTTATATATACTTCTCATTAACCGATTTACATTTGAAAATTGTTATAATTTAAAATGATGTTAACTATGGATAAAATATAAAATGATAAAATCTAGAATTAGAATTTGAAAATATTGTTACAAAATATAAGATAGAAGATTGGTACAGTTGAATGGTTGTTAGTATCAGGATTGAGACAAGACTCCTATATACCCTTAAAAGATGGTGGTGGATGAGAAAGACACCAATATTGGACTGTAGTGATGTGTGATATGATGAAACCTTTGGTTGAAGGTACATGAGAGACCTTGAGCTGCTTGTTTGCAACCAAGTCTCGGACAAATGATAATCAATGGTGAGGTGCTTCATGTGAGAATGCTTTGGAGAGCCAAGGTCTTTGTATGGAAACTTAGTTGCAAGTGATGATTTGAAAGAAATGAGGAGCTTAGAGTAATTCCTTGTGAGTAATAAATCATCAACATAAACAAGAAACTATGCTAAAGTCTTACCATGACTATAAATGAATAAGTAGGTGTCCACTTGAAGTTTGGGGTATGGTGAAAAAGTTTTTCTAAGGGAGACTTCATTTGTAAAGCTTTGGTGGGCATGCATTCAAGAATTTTTTTGTAGTAAAAAAAATACAAGATAAAATATGTTTTTAATTTAAAAATTTAAAAACTTCAGTTTTAATTATTTTTATTTTTTCTTCTAATTTTAAAATACATTACTTACTTTTGGTCATCCAAACAGTTTAAATTTAAATAACACCTAATAAATAGGTAAAAAAAAGTGATTTAAATAGTATTTAAATGATTAAAAATCGTGTATTATAAAATTAGAGAATAAAAAACATACAATTTTTTTAAATAAAATAAACTGAACTTTTTAAATTTTATAAAAAAAAATATATATCTTTTATTCGTACTACCAAATTTTAAAAAGGATATCATATAAAGGCAATGTAAAGCAGCTGAACGGTTCCTTATTTTCTTAGTTGTACGTTACCTAAACAATATATCTTTCGCTAAGCTTTATTTTTTAATCAATTGGAGTATTTTAAACGTAAATGAAATTCATTTTAGCACACAACCATTAAAAAAATTATATGAACAAAATTATAATAATACAAAAGCTTCTTATTATAATTATAATTAAAAATAAAAAATATATAATTAACCATATATTCACAATAAAGACTCACAAGTATTAATGGAGCTAATAATTTGCCAGATATTTGCTCAACATTAATTTTATTTTTTTCTGAATCCCTCTTCAATCTTCAAGCGGTATACTATTTCACGATTTTTCTACAGAAAATTGAAAAGGAAAAAAAAAATGAATGTTTTCTTTTTCACCCTTCAAATTGAAAGACTAATTTCTTTGATAATTTAGCCAAATAGCTGGAATTCCAGTGACAACTCCGGTGGAACCATTACCGGCGACCGGCACTCCCGTTACCGCCGACAAGGACGTAGAATTCGAACTACAAGAATGTTGTTGTTCTGCGACTTTGACCCTAACCGAAACATTTACAACCCCATTTCTCTTAACCTTACCGTCCCACAACCTATAGCTCAAGAAATGCAACTGATTTTCGGGCACGTACCCTCCAATGAAATCGGAAACCGGTATTCTCGCCACGCCGACACTGTTCGATCCCGTCGATGATGTCTTGGACTTGACTTCAACGGTTATGAACCTTGCATGCAATGGCATGTCCATCACAAGCTTCTCGTTCCACGAAGGGTAATTCCCTCCTTCAGAATCCACTTTCGTCGCACTTGTGTTATTGCTGCCGTCGGATTGAACCGTCACAAATGTTTTCCCTCTAATGGGTTTTTTATTCATTTGGAGGTTTTCTGCTGACAAAATTGTTATCTCTACGGTTCTTGACATATTTCCAGAAAATAAAGAACAAAAAATTAACTCCTTGAATATAAGAGTAGTTAACCTTTAAATGAATCTCAATATTTTAAAAAATTATTTTTATGGGATGTGTAGTGAAGGAATGTTGGAGATGGGAATATTGTTGAAGGAAGAAGGAGAAAGGAGATGAGAGTGTTAAATATGTGAGTTTTGGGAAAGTTGAGAGAAAGAAGAGAGAAAGAAGAGAGAAAGAAGAGAGAAAGAGATTGAGAGAAAGAAGAGAGAAAGAGAGATGTAGCTTCTTTTTATTGGTCAAGTACTTTCTCGTGGCTTAAATACGAAGACTAAATTATGTTATTCCAACAGAGTACAATATTTGGTAGAGAATTTAATTGGTCATTGATAATTTTTTTTAATTATATTTTTTTATTCATAAAATTTGAATTTAGAATTTTATTTAGAAAATTAAATAAATCCAAAATGAAGAACGACTTATTGTAATATAAACAGTCTATGTTACAACATGGGGAGCGTGGTTTGCAAGGTTGACGGAGTAAATAATGTGTTTGACGTTTTCAATTACAAAGGTAAACATTAAAAAAAGGCTGTGGCCGTTAGACTTGACGGCGGAATCTACTAGGAAGCTTCACTCCTGTTAGAATGGAAAAGGGTAATTTATGGTCTTTATACACCTTAAAAGGTTTAAGGTTGTTTATTTATTTATTTAATATTAATATTTAGCCAATGAATAAAAAAAAACACTGTAGGCATAACGGCTGAGACTTTATTACAATTTATTAGATAATAATTCAAATTCAACTGAGTTAGATAATTTTGTATCCTCGTCTAATTTATATTTTCGATCAATTTTTATATGAAATATAATTAAATATTATTAATTATTTTTTATATTTAAAAATTTAAATACATGGTCGAAATCATGATTAGGGGATAGTTTAAGAGTATTTAATAATTTTTGGTAAACTAGGATAAGATTATGCAATTTTTTGTTTTTTTTTTACTAGATACACTTTTTTGTTGCACTATGATTATGTAGTTTATGTGTTATATTTTTTATTAATTATAATTGTAATGCCTTTTGAATTTGGGTGACTTTTTAACGAAGCCCCTTTGGGGTGTTTGATATGCTGGCAGAGCACTGGTTTTTAATTGGTTCTTGTTAGTTGTGGTCCAATAATAACCCCTTGCTAAGAATTTCCAAGGGACAAAGTTGCATCATTTGTTTGTTTGTTTGTTTTGTTTTTTCCTTTAACAGGAATTAGATTTTAATTTTTATTGAGTAAGCGTTGTTCCAGACCAAGTCAATTGCTCCTATTGTTTTTGACTGTTTCTTCGTGGATAATGAGGAGAGAGAGAAATACTCGGAAGCTTACTAGGTTGGAGACTAATAGCAGGATTTTCTGAGATTGAGAATCTGCAATTAAAGTAAAAGAATGAGTTTGGAAAATTTAGGATCTGATTGTGGTGATAATTTGGAAAATGGAATGGTGTTTCAAGGATCTTTCCTTTCCTTGTATTTGTAATACAATAAATAAGTTGACATCGGTAGGTGCAGAGGATGGTCACAGATTTAAATATCATAGAAATGTAAGTTAATCGATATATATAATGAGGAACTCAGAGTGAGACAATTTTTTGCTAACAAATTATTTTAAGTCACATTATTATTTACAAGTTTTACTTTTTAAAGAATTATATAACTTTTATATTTTAATCTTAATTATTTATTATAAAATTTAATAGTCAATATTGTCACTTATCACATGTTCTTTCACCTAAAAAGTTCCTGTTACTTAATACATCTTGTTTGTAATGTTTTTAATTTTTTATTATCTGCACCAAACTCTCTCTCTCTCTCTGTACTATGTGTGTTCATATTCCTTGATCTTAAAGTTACATTGAACCACAATAAATCCAAGTTGATTTACATGAACCTTTTAAAGAGAGAAAAACTCTCAACACTCGTATTTTATGTAATTCACAAAACTTACTTTCGACATGTTATTTGAGAAAAATAAAGCTTTGTTGCTTAGGCCAATAGGCTTTAGTAATCCCGTATTAAGAATCTAAAATTTTAATAGAATATAGAACTTCATAAATAGGTATAGGTTTGCATTTTATTATATTATATTTGATTTTTATAAAATGAATTCTTGTCTAGAAGAAAACTAATGAAATCCGATTCTTAACAAGAAAACCATAAAATAAAGTATATATTCAAATAGCAAATTATATATTTGTTAGAAACCATTCTCTAGATTTTCGTGTCAACGGTGAATTGAAATTACCTAATAAGTTAGCTCATAATTATATAGTAATCAAAGTTAAGTCACCTTAATTCATTCGAGTTGATTCAATAGGTTAAATCTAAAATGAGTTTTTTTAAATGCAAAGAAATAATATTATTAGTAACCAGTTCAAACTTCAAAACACAAGTTATTTCTGATTTTATTTCACTACCAGAGTACAAAAGAATGTATATAACACCTAAATAATGTAGGTACTCAATAAAATCCAAAATGATTTAACTAGAATCTTTTAGGCAGTGAGAAAAAAAAATGACTATGGATCAGTTTGTTTAAATTTAAAATAAGTTTTTATAAAAAAATATTTTTTTAAATGATCATTTTTTAAGTAGATAGAATTTACTTCTTAAAAAAAATATTTATTTAAAAAATACAGTTTAGATAAACACACCAAAAAATTAAAAAATTACTTATTTTATTAAAAAATAAACACAAAAAAAATTACCCTATATTGGTTTAATTAGAGTGAGTTAAAATAGTCCAACTCACCAAAGTTCAAAGAAAATTAAAAAAAAAAAAGGAAGATCTATTTGTTCTTGCTAGAGTGATGCACAAAATCTAACTCTAGATCTTTTTGAGCATATGGAGTGAATGTTTTGTCTTGGAATGAATTGTTTATCTAATGTTTATCACAATGAAATTATTAAACGGGTCTAAGTATTTGATAGGAAATGACACCATACAATACAAGTGTCACAACATAAAACAACCTAGATTGGCCCGTGCAAATTGTTACCCAGCTAGTACTGTCCATAACCCTTTAAATATGAAAGTGATTTGTCACATTTCAATTGAGATAAAACTTAATCTTACAGTGTCAAGTCTAATAAATGAAAGTAATTTGATACATTTCAATTGAGATAAAGTTCAGTCTGATCTTGGTTGGTATGGTCAACTATAAATCTCATGATGAGTTTTTTTTTTTTTTTTTTATGAAATACCATTATGAATTTAGTTTTCAAAAGGGCTAAAATCAACACATTAAAAATTTAGTTTTATAATTAAGTTAAATAATACATTTCGAAATATTTATGAATTGACATAAATACATTTAAAAAAAAAAAACCAAAAATATGATAATAATTAAGATTTATGAACATGATATAACATAATTAGTAGATAATCTTATTTAATCTTTAGTCCATACATATAAAAAATATATATTAAAAGAAGTTAATCCTTTAAATAAATCTTAATAACTGGATAAATTAATCGATGACTCATGCTTGTTGAACAAAATTTTTTTTAGGATTTCCATTTAGCTATATAGGCAAAAGTGGAACATTTACATCATGCTTGTTGAACAAAATTATGCCAAATTGTCAAAGTGACATTTTTTTTTTGTTTTTGTAAACTCAGTATCCCTCAATCGAGTGTGAAGGATTAATTCGTAAAAGTTGACATTTCCAACATAAGTTTTTAATGTGAAATTTAGAGAAATAGAAGATAAAGATCGTTTTCACCTTTGAGAAATTTATGTTTGTAAAAATAAAGAGATATAGAGTTGAGTTAGAAGTGAGAAAGTTTTGGGCTTTTTATGAATGTATTTATATTTCAGATGTCTACTGCGTGGTTCAGAACACTAGGATGATTTAATTTATTGTCTTCTAGGAGATATTTAGAAGTAAACAAATTTAAAATTTGAGGCCTTAGACCATTCCTAAAATTTATTGGTGGTTGGCCATTAAACACAAAAAAGAGAAACTATATGGAGTAATAGGAATACTTTACAACTGAAATGGTATAGATGATTTACCTCCATTATTTTCTTTCACATTCCTTTTTTACATAAATGATTTAAGCCTGTGGTTGCCAAAATCCTTTATATGTAAATTAACCAAAAGAAGAAAACAGTATTCCATCAATCAGTCTCTTACATTACAATTATCAACCATTTTAGCTCTTAGCAAAAAAAAATTAGTCCTTGAATTTGTCATCCATCAGTCATTGTAATTCTTGACATTAGGCCTGGTAGATTTAATCATTGATTTTAGCAATTTTTAACTCATTTTTATCCCTAAATTTGATGCGCGTAGTTTAATTTTGTACGTAAATTTAGACCAAACTGGCAATAGGTTGTCAAATTTAGGGACAAAATTGACTTTAGCTGTTAAATTTAGAGATTAAATAGACTAATTTGATAATGTTAGGGATCAAATGACCGTCAATGTTAATTTTAATACCAAATTGATTAACGGCTGTCAAAGTCAAAGACTAAATTTGCATTTTTGTGATATTAGGCACCAAATTCATTTTGATGTTGAATTTAGGGACTAAAGTGATATTTTACTCCAAAAAAGGGGAGAAATGGTATTTATAAGCTTTTGAAATGTAATATTTCTAAGAAATATATATCCCCTTCACTAAAATTCCTCAAGGGAGCTTAATAAAAAAATACATATCTGATATCTCCTTATGTTTGGCAAGCAGCATTGGATGATCAATTTTCCTCGGTCAATGTAGTTTCGGTATATCCTTCATCTAGATGATTTTTGAGAATGTTCCTTAGGTACTCTACTTGTTCAAATGCTCCTTGAAGTTCCTCCCACTGCAAGAAAGAGCCCTATCATCAATAAGTTCTTCCAAAACAAATCAAGATTCCTATCAATTAAAAAGTCCTTAAATTGCCGTCTGGTTGAGGACCAAGACTTGTATCCTTGCTCGTAAATGAGCATTGTAGAGGTCGTGTGTTTTTTGGTGCATAAAATGATAAAAATTTAGGGGCTTGCTGGGGGGAAGGTTGCCACATTCTAAAGTCAAGATATGTAACAAGTCTTGGTTATGGCTAATTGCAATAGTGATACTCACAGAGATGTCATATGTGTTTGAGGGTGTAACAATTGAACACCGTCAGGTGGTGAAATTGATTGTGTCGTCCTCAACAAAATTTGGCACAATGAAAGGTGAGAAGCTAGAGGGTTATGATCAGATGTTTCTGCTGAGTGTGATTTGAAAGACAATCAATCACTCCAACAATATGCCAAAAGGCACATAAATTGCCAAGAATAATTTATCTAGACTATACCCTTGTTACTGAGTTCTATATGCTGCATGTGCTAACAATATTCCACCTATTCAAGATGTGTGTTAACATATGATCAGCTTCATGGTTTTATGTTTTTATTTTTTAATTTTGTATGAGAAAAAAAAGTCAGGGAATTAAAAGTGGATAAGACATAAGTCTGAACTGTGAAATAAGAGAGTTCACCTCCTGGTAGGATACTGATACGACTTTCCAACCAGCAGCAGTGATGTATCGGCGTTTTAACATGGTATGTCCTAACGGAACACCTAATATAGGCAAAGATAATAAAATAATAAACCAGTTAGTTAAGATTCAGTTAGATATAAGAGAACAGAAGGTTACAAATCTAATATACACAAACACAATACCCACCAGTATTTCTTGAGAAATGAGTTGGACCGTCAATTTCCAGAGCAAGCTTCTTATCAAGGAGAACAGCATCCAAAGTGTAACTATCCACAACATATTCTTTTATCCATTCAAGGCCAGTGCTAACAAGAAGGCGTCCAACCTCTTTCTGAAATGATGAAGTTATTTTCTGATTAAACCTTTTAGTTTTTCCAGCAAGAGCAACTTTATCCTCAAGCTCACCACATAATGACAACTGAAGATGCGGGAATTCAAGCTTCAAGCACTGGTTTACAAGATGAACCTGAGAAGCAAACATGATATCCTCCCTATACAGCTCTGAAATCCTTTGCTCCTCATAATGGCTGAGAGTTTTCCAGACATAAGAGAAGAAACTCCTATCCATTTGTCCAAAGACAGCATAGGACCAAGCTATAGTCCCAAGCTGGTCCCTAGTTAAAGTTAGTACAGGAGAGCCAGGAGATCCATTAGAGTCACCACTTCTATCAACACTGATTTGTTCATGATTATTTGATGTCTTTTCACCTATGCAACCTCTCAATTGGCAATGATCTTTGAAGACAATATCTAAAGAATCAAATACAGGGTCAGCAGGCTCAAATAGAGAAGCGAAAGCCCACAAAAGCTGAGCAAGTTCTTGTTCTTGGAAAGTGTGAATTATGTCTGAAGCCCTTTTTGACAACTCAAAGAAAAGATCAGGAGCAGAGTGCTGCATTGCAGCAAAGGCACCAGCAATATTAGCAATGTTTTGAGAGTTGTATTCCCCAGCCTTGGTCAGTGCAACCTCTGCAATTCTATCCATTTCTGAAAGAAAAAGCAATTCACCTCCAATTTTGGACAATGCCCAGGATATGTTAGAGATTCCTTGAGCAGAGCATTCAGGTAAGGCTGCCATCGCAACGCCAACAAGCATAGACATCTCTCTTTGTCGAGCAAAAGCCAGTCTTCGAGTTCTCATCATAGAAACCTTCTCCATATTCTTAGCAATGCGATGAAGAGCAGTAGCAATGTTCAAGGGGGACAGAGGGGAGGGACTTAAGCCCTTTGCAACTGCAACAATTGTTTCATAAGTAACCTCTAACACATCATCAGCAGTCAGTGCTTCTGTAATTGCTCTGTTTAGGTTGATTTCTTTTCTATGATCGGATGGCCCAGAAAATTGAGAAAGCCTATTGACAAATTCTTCCATTGTTTTCTCCTTCTTTTCTATAAACATTCCATTGTTAAACATACTCACTTTCCTTTTCAAATCACCAACACCATTCACAGGTTCCATAGTCTGTGGCAAGTCTTCCTCCAAACTAAAGTCAAGATCTTCTATTTCCTCAATTTTCTTAACTATTTTCTTCTTGCTTTCCACCTTCTTCTTATCCTTCTTCTTTTTCTTCTTAACAGTAACCAAATCTTCCACCAGATGAGCCATGCCCCTCGCCTCAATGGATTTCAGTGCCTTCTTTCTCGCCCTCACACACCAATCCATTCCATCAGTGCCTTCAAGCAACTTTGACCTCTGTTCTTTTTCCCTGTTCTTCGGAGCTCGGTAAGCAAACGGATCAAGTTCCCCAATGAACTCCGATTCCCAGTCCGAATTAGATTCCTCTCCTTTATCATCACTATCCAGTGCCGCAACACTAGCCCCTCTGGAGCTAGTGCCAGTGTCTTTACCTAATTGTGTGCAATTACTTCTCAGGGTGCAGGAGTCAGGTTTTCGATTTAAATGCCCCGTTCTCGTGATCACTGGGAAAGTATATCCAAGTCTCGGAGTGAAACCAAAGGGTTTTATGTAACTTTGGTTAAGCAAAGAATTCAACAACCCTTCCATACCTTACCCAAAGAAAACAATTTCAATCAAATAGGTTTGACCATGTAACTTAACAAAAGAATTTATCTTTCTCGGCTCCCTCCTTATCAATGCAATCAACAACTCGCAAAAAGGGGTTCCCGCAGGAGCTGCAGACACGAAATGCAACACCTTTCAACATAATTGATAGGGAATAGCAAAGAAACTGTGCAAAATATGTATGTAATACATTGTATTTGGAAATTAGCTGCACATGTAAAATACAAACTCAATAAACTGTTCCAAAAATCATTCACAATTTCAGAAAAAAAAAAAAAACTGGGTTTAGGTCCAGAACATTACAGAAATCAACTGAATTACTTTACTCATTGAGCATATGTTCACAACACTTAAATATGATACATGCCATATGCGGATAAAAAGAAAAGAGAGAGAAAGAGAACGGAGAGAATAAGACAAAAATGGAAATTTTGAAACTTACCAAGAAGAGAAGCCACACCTTATCTTGAGTGGGAGGAAGTATTCACTCCCATGCGATTTTTTGATGCGATTTTGTGGAGAAAAAGAGCAGATTGTGTTTGAAGCAGAAACAAGTGTCAGATAGAACACTACTGTTTGGATGGAAGTAATTAACAGATTATGATCAAATTGTAGGAAGATTAACCTTTTTTTTATTTATTAAAAAAAAAGCCTTTTTTTTATTGAAGGATATAAATAAATACTAAATATTATATAATTTTTGTTATTCAGTGCATGACATTTTGAAACGTGAAAACAAAACAATATTTTTATAATTAATAATTAGAGTAAATTCTAGAAATTTTCAAGATTATATTAGGTTTAACATTGTAATTTTTGAAAATTTAAAAGTTCTTAATTAATTTTAACTTTAAAAAATATTTATTTTAGTTGTTTTTTTTTTTATTTTGTTTACTGTCACACTTCTGTACTATAAAACACTAGAGTTAATGATATCTCGTAATGTTAAGGCTAATAAAAGATTTTTAAAATCAAAGCGACTGTGGGGATCGATGGAATTTGAGGCCTAAGTTGAAGGTTTATTTAAATAAAATATATTTTTTAA
>JAMLFT010011095.1:0-11341 GCA_026544285.1 Pachyrhizus erosus
ATTTTTCTATTTTTATCTTATATATATTTTACTATCAATCTTATCCAATATTTTAAAATATTTTTAATCAAATTTAAAATAAAATAAAATAATATACATTTTGACAAACGTCATATTTGTATTATGTTTTTTAGTACAGTGGATAAAATATTTTTTATAATACTAAAATAATATAATAAATAATGTAAACAATATAATGATTAAAACAAATAGTGTTAAAAAAAACATAGCAAAAATAAACTAAAATAAATCTACCATCTATTATTATCATTATTTTAAAGTATAATATTAAAATGATAAAACAAGTATTATAAATAATATAATGTTTAAAACAAAGAGTGTTACATAAAGAATATCTAAAAATAATACTAATAAAAATGAAATAAAATAAATCTATTATTTATTAATATTAATATCTTATAATATTACCGGAATAACAAGAAAAGAGAATGAGGTAGAAACACAAGGGACAACTAATGTGTCAATGCATTGAACATGCAAATGAGTGGCAGAGAAGATAAACAAAAAATAATAAAGTTATGATAGTTTTTGTTTAAAGTTTAAACAATAATAATTGTTTTGTGTTGATTGTGGCTTAGTCTGCTTTAGGAGAAGAGAATCTTTTTCTTAGCCATTAGAGAGCCCACTCTGCCAAACGTGTCGTTTTCAAATGGCTTTGTGACAAACACATGTTCACTCATCATTGCCAACAAAAGTTACTGCCTCTCTTTTCATTGGATAATAATAATCACTTATTTCTTTTCTCTTCTTGCTGTTGAAGGTCACATAGGATCAATCAATTTTTTTTTTTAATTTATTTCACAATTTTATTTTAAACTGTATCCTTGAATTAAAGTATTTTCTTATATACATTGTGTCTAATGAATTTTATATTAATGTAAAATGATTTAATGTGCTATTCACATACATTAAAATAAATGTAATATATATATGATTAGCATATTTAACAATATCTATTGATATATACTTATAATTATTTATTTTTATAAATATAACACAAAAATAAAATATTTAAGAGCTAAATAGATAAAATATACATTATATAAAAAGCTAATAAATTTAATAATTATATATTGACAATGTAAAACAGTTTTATATTATCAAATCAATTAAATATCATTAGTCATATAATTTTTAAGATAATTAATATAAAAGTTAACAAATTATAATTTTATATTTTTTAAAATTTTTTATTAAAAAAATTTATCTAAAAATAATTATTATTTTAATTTCTTAATAAATTATTAATTATTTTTTATTTGTATCCTTGATTTATTTTAATATTATTTTTGTCTTGTATCATATTCAGTAAAATTAATTAATATTAAGATTAATTTAATAAATTTATTATTTTATTTTCTCTATTAAATAAATTTTCACATAAAAATTTCTTAAAGGACAAATATAATAAATCAAGGGAGGTAATAATTTATGATTGGATGAAGTATAAGTAATTTTGCAATGTCAAGTTATAACCTATTTTTTCATCTATGATTGATGGCTAACTTTTTATTAGTGTAAAAAAATAAAAATACTTAATTAATTAATTCAATTGTATATTTAATTCAAATATAACATATTTTTCTTTTTAAATAAAAGAATATATAATATTTATAATTAAATGCATAATTTAAACCATTAATTTTAATATAATGGTTGTAATTAAATATGGGTGAGCACATGTATATATAATATTTTATAATTAAATGTATTATTTGAACTAAGTATTAATTAACTCTTTTCATTATCATAATTTAACATTTGAAAAATGTTTTAAAATGATTGATGTTAAAATATTTATTTTAATTTTATTTTTAAATAAATATTGTTGAATTGAAATGTTTAATAATATATTTATTAAAATTAAGAAAGAATAAAAATATTTTAATAAAATTATTTTTTGATCAATATTATTCTTTTAAAAATATTTTATCCTTAACCTGTATGAAAAAAATTTAATCATTAATTATTTTAAAATGGAGAGAGTAATAGTATAATGATTGTAATTGTATGTCCATAATTGTAATACGTAATATCTGTGATAAAATACACTATCAAAACCATTAATTTTAATTAATGGTTTTAATTGTGTGTGGATGTGTGTATTTAATATCTATTATTAAATGCATCATTTTGAACCATTAATTTTAATATAATAATTGTAACTATGTGTAATATTTGTAATTAAATGCATAATTTGAAGCTTTAAGTTTAATTAATATATTAGATTTCATTCCAATTACTCCATTTTTTAATATATTCTTCATCGTTTATACTATTTTTTTTAAAATTGTAAAAATGACCACTAAAGTGATTGATAATCGTACTGAACTTAGTTGGTTTATAAAAATTGTAAAACAACAAACAAAACAAAAAAGATCCTAAAAGGTTAAAGAAAATAAAACAGAAGGAGGAAGATTCGTAAGAGAATAGGAGAAAAAACATGAATCCCACACTCAATTATTTTATTTTCCGTAACTCATTAATCTCATTTCAGAAAACAAGAACACCAGTACATAATATTTATTTATTATTTATTTAAAAATAAAAATAAATAAATTTAAAGAATTAGTTATTCAAAATTTTAATAAACCTTTTTCCGCACTTTCCTTCGCAGGGCAGGGCACGGCCAGAAAAGAAAAGAAAAGAAAAGAAAAGAAAAGAATAGAAAACAACAGAACAGAGTGTTACAAAAAGCGTACCCTCTCTTCCCTTTCCTCATTCATTCACTTACTCTCTCTTTCTCTGCTTTGCTTCCATTCACCAAATAACTCTTCAGATTATTTTCTTCCCATGGACCCTCCCACATCCTACATTTCCTCCGATGAACTCCGCAAACACAATACGCCCCACGACGCCTGGATCTCCATCCACGGCAAGATCTACGACGTCTCCTCCTGGCTCCACCGCCACCCCGGCGGTTCCCTCCCACTCCTCACCCTCGCCGGCACCGACGCCACCGACG
The DNA here is from genome assembly GCA_026544285.1 of Pachyrhizus erosus. Classification (NCBI taxonomy): domain Eukaryota; kingdom Viridiplantae; phylum Streptophyta; class Magnoliopsida; order Fabales; family Fabaceae; genus Pachyrhizus; species Pachyrhizus erosus. The sequence goes on from JAMLFT010011095.1 coordinate 2,987, forward strand.
CCTTCCTCGCCTTCCACCCTAATTCCGCCGCCAAGCTCCTCCCCGCCTTCTGCACTGGCCACCAACTCTCCAACTACACTGTCTCCGCCGTCTCCGACGATTACCGGAAACTCTTCTCCCAAATCTCCGAAAGTGGTTTGTTCGAGCGAAAGGGCCACAGCACCTTCATCTTACTCTTTCTTATCTTCACTCTTCTCCCTCTCTGCGTCTGCGGAGTCCTCTTCTCCGATAGCACGTTCGTGCACGTGCTGTCCGGCGCGTTATTGGGCTTTCTCTGGATTCAGAGTGGCTGGATAGGCCACGACTCCGGCCACTACAACGTCATGCTCAACCGCCGATTCAACCGCGCCGTGCAGATTCTCTCCGGCAACGTCCTCGCCGGAATCAGCATCGGCTGGTGGAAGTGGAACCACAACGCGCACCACATTGCCTGCAACAGCCTCGACTTCGACCCCGATCTTCAGCATTTACCCTTCTTCGTTGTCTCCTCCAGGTTTTTCAACTCCCTCACTTCCAAATTCTACGAGCGGAAGATGAGTTTCGATGCTTTTTCGAGGATTTTGGTTAGTTTCCAGCATTGGACTTTTTACCCTGTGATGTGCTTCGCTAGGTTTAATTTGTTCGCGCAGTCTTTTTTCTTGTTGTTGTCCAATAGGAAGATGGAGAACAGGGGTGGTGAGCTTCTTGGGTTGCTTGCGTTTTGGGTTTGGTACCCTTTGTTGGTTTCTTGCTTGCCCAATTGGTGGGAGAGGGTTTTGTTTGTTCTGGTTAGTTTTTCTGTGACGGGGATTCAGCATGTGCAGTTCTGTTTGAACCATTTCTCTTCAGAAGTGTACCTTGGCCCACCCAGTGGCGACGATTGGTTTGAGAAGCAGACTAAAGGGACTCTTGGTATCACGTGTTCTCCTTGGATGGATTGGTTTCATGGTGGCTTGCAGTTTCAGGTGGAGCATCATTTGTTTCCTCGGTTGCCACGCTGTCATTTGAGAAAGATTGCGCCTTTTGTTAAGAATCTTTGCAAGAAGCACAACCTTCCTTACAATTGCGTGTCATTCTGGAAGGCCAATGTGCTGACCCTTCAGATTTTGAGGAATGCTGCCTTGCAGGCCAGAGATGGTTCTAAGCCCGTTCCCAAGAATTTGGTTTGGGAGGCTGTTAATACTCATGGATGAAGGGGACTTGAGTGGAGCTTTCTGTGATTTTGCTGTCAGTCATGGTTTGATGAAGGTGTGGTGGTAGGTAGGGACAAAATCTAGATATAATTGTATTGGTGTTCTTGATGTTATTCTCTAATCAGAAATGGAGTTTTATCTTGGTAATCTATGTTTACCTTTAATGTATATCATCATCATCATTACCTTGGATTATCAAGGTAAAACTTCAAATCTGATCCGAGGAAAAGACCAGAAGCACCTAGGACATTGCATATAAGTTTTGTCCAGTAGGTAATCCTTGGTTTGAAGAGAGAATAATTGATTAGCAAATTGTTCAGAGGCTTCGGTTACTCATTGTCTTGGTAACGGGATTGGCTAGTCTCCTTTCGGAAATAGGTAAGAAAGAAACTACTGATACTGGTCATCTGTGGTTTTAATATAGTACTCTATCTTGTTATACTCAGCACTTCATGCTGGAGAATGAGATGTAAGCACTGTTTATTCTTTGTCTGCTTTGGCCTTTGGCAGTTTGATTTCATTACGCCCAAGGGTCTCTCTATTACTAGATAACCATTTGTGATGTGCATTGGAATACATTGTCATTTGGAGCAAGAAATGTACCGTATGTTAATTACAAAAAAAATTCTCGGAATGAATGTCATTTCCTGCTTCTTATTTAGTTCTCCAATCAGTTTAGTATAACTCTTAGTTATTGTTGGTTGCAAATTGTAGCTTCTATTACGAGATAAAGTTTGTTATTTATAAAAAAGGTCCTGTCTTTTCCGATTTATCTTTTTATGGACGGAGGGAGGGTGACCGATATCAGCATTTGATGGTAGGTATGAGATGTCAAATTGAAACCTATATTTTCTCGTGCAGATTATATACCCCCAAACCACTTTTGAATGTCCAACTTAATTCAAATTCGCATTTGTGTAGTATTGAAGATTGGATTTAGTTTTTTTTCAATTTTTTTATGCTACTTCATTAGAGGGATGTGTTAATAAGAATAAACGTACGGATTATAAGAATAGACATATGGATTCGAAGATTACCTTGATTCTGGACATAAAACAGCCTTATTAACATTGGAATTTGAAACTTATATTTTGAGGAAAGCAAAGGTGTTTTCGTTTAAATCTGGCGCATAGATTTCACAACTTTGCCACAATCCAAGTTTTCTTGAAATGTGCAAACTGAAACTCAAAATGCATGCCTTTGTTGCACTTCAAAGGAGAAAAAAAAAAAAAAAAGGCTGGCTACCTGTGCACGTACTCATTTTCGAACTTTTAAAAATTATAACAGGCAATACCATTGAAAAAACTAGGAAACAAACTTGTGCTGAGTCACGGCACCGACCATGTGCAGTGGGACCTACTGACTTGTCTGACTAATATTAAAGATGTAAAATAAAATCATTCGTGTCTTTTGCGTAATAACTCGAGCTTTTGGAATTGTTGGTTCACAGTGGCCTAGAGTTCAATTCACGCAAGAGAAAGACGTATGAAATAGCTTCTAGATAAGATTTTGTAAACTTGCAGTTACACGTCCAAGTAAATCTTCTGTTTGGGCATACGGATCAAATAGTCATCAAATATTATAGAGATTTTGCGAGGGTGATAGGAAAATTAGAACAGTGCATGGCATTTAATTTCTTCATTCTATGGTTCATGGTTTTTAGATTTTGAACTTCATTGTTCTAATTTGATCTGTATGATCAATGCTTGATTATTCTTGCCAGTGGACTTGTGCTATGATCAATTATGTTTATTTAAGCTACACGAGCTTATCTTATTAACTTACTGCGGATGGGCTATGAATGTGATGTTATTAGTATCTTTTTGTTGGCTTCCATTCATTCTGCGTTGTAGATTTTTGTTGACTTTATGCTTATAGTGATCCTAACTCCCAAGTGCTGTTAGGGGCTGTATAAACAAAATATGGAATCAGTATCCTTTATCTTCCTTTACTACTACCTTATTTATTTATAAGTCATTTATCTTTCCATTCCTTCTCAAGGAGGCTGTACCCTTTGGATTATTGCCCACTTGCTCATGGAGCTTGTAGATTTATTGTCCTTTAAGATCCTTCCTCGGTTCGTATTCTTTAAAATCTTAATGTCTTGTGCAGGAAGGTGGCATATAGATGTGCTGATGTTGCCACATAATTATTTAAGTGTTTGCTGGTATCCATGATTTATAGAGCAAATAGAGCTTTTGTGATTTCTTTTATCGGCCAGATAGTTGGCTGCCGAGTAATATGCTTTGTGCATTTGTCAAGGACTTGGGATTAGTGCATTGAACTTTAGAATTTAGATTATTGTCTTTGTGGCAACTCTACTGCTTAGGGTGAGAATTTCTGCCCATTTCTGTGCAGCTTTCAAAATATGAAGTCTGAGAGTTATATATCAGAGTGAATTGTCAATTGTGTGTTCTTTTACTGAGCCATCTGCATGTTATGGTGATTTGTCTTGTCTTGGATAGCAATTAGCAAGCCTTAGGGCTGAACCTGCATTCTTGTCCTGTTAGGGAAAGTTGAGATGGCAAATTCACCATCTTCTGAGCAAGTATGGGACAAGAACATTTCATTTTTCTTCACGTCACAAAACCTCATGATTTTGCTGGTGAATGTGATGGGTCGGAGTCCCCACTTCTCAGGAACAAATTGTTAACCGACACAGCAACTCATCAAACAAAGGAACCAACTGTCATGACTGATGACCCATTTAACTCTTGGTTTTTAGGTAACAATTAGTTGGGTAGTTTTCTTTGTTGTTACTTGGGAATCTGTTCACATAATCAAGTGAATTCACTCCCTGCTGCACCTGTGACTAAGTGTGTAAATACCCATCTTGAACCTCGCGTTAAACAGACGAGTAAATTCACTTTTCAATCTGATATTCATTCTCTCATTTCTTCTTAATAAAACTCCAATATGGTATCATATTTTTCCAGGAAGAGATCTGCTAAGTGACACTGATCATATGGCAAGCATGGACAAAGCTACCTTTGTAAGTTTGGAGCAGCTGTTTTCACAAAATTTTTAATTTTTTAGTATATATGTAAAAATTATAAATTATACGTTATAATTTAAATATATGTATATGAATATTTTCTCTACAACTTTGCACTTGTTTAAAATTATATGTGAGTTCCTTCAAAAAAAAAAAAAAAAAAAAACTATAAGTGAGTATAAAGTTTGATATGTTTAGCCTGATTCATTTTTGTCTGCATTCAAATGGATTGGTTGTTTCACTTATTAAATGGACTATGTCTAGTCTGAAGTCCGTCCCACTTAGTCCATGAGTTAATGAATTGGTTTTTTTTTACAAGTGTTAATGACTTGGTCTAGAACCCAATAATAAAAAACACTTGAAAACCTGACAAATTATTAAAAAAATAATAAAACTAAAAAATGTCTAGCATGATATTAACAAATATCATAAGGAAATGTACATGAGTTGATGAAATAATAAAATCTAAAAAAAAAAAACCTTATCTACATCACTCAAACACTTGATATTTGTAACTTTTTATATCAAGAAATTATAAATATTTAAATATTTAAAAGTAGGTCATATATTAATGAAACACTAAATAGTAAACATTCAAATAATTAGTAATCTTAATTAAACATTAAATGGTATTGACTAAATAAATACATGACACTAAAAATAATAAATAATATTATAAAAAGAATAATTTGTTAAAAGATTGAGTCATTAATTTATAAATTTCAACTACTAAACTCAATTTAGTGATTAAGATTAAAAATATATATATAAGATCATAAGTTTGAATTTCGGTATGATTATTGTATATAAAAAATTACGAGACAAACCTTTTTAAGTTAGAAGATTAAATGAATTGGTTTAAATAATTTGTGATTAAACAGATTAATATTTTAACTAGTTTTAATTTTCTTAGAGAGCATGTATGTGTTTCAGATGAAATTGTCACAACTTGAATTTCAAAACATTTTTAATGCATAAGTTAGGATACCTTTCCTTCTGCAAAAGTTACATTGAGGGTACCACAACAATAACACAATCATAGACTTTAACAATCTCCATTGCCAGTTCTTGTCGTGTAAGAATCGTTCCACACGTTCTTACCGTTGGAGTTCCTTGACGTGGATGTCAGGCTAGATAATGGTTTTTTGAAGAACTCCCAAGAACCAGTTCCAAATTATAAAAGAAAAAATTGTTTTTCTCTTAACTGATTTAAGAGAAAAACAACAGCAGATTGAAGAAATAATGAAAGGAGAAGAAACCCAGAATTAAAAACAACAAATTTCACAACATTCATCCTAACAACAAATTAAAAAAAAAATCAAGTAATAAAACAATTAAAAATACACAAAACATTATAGACCTGGGAAAAAAATTCATCGTCGTTGGATGTCCTTTGTCATGGTTGAAAAAATTGTCATGCATGGGAAAAAATCAATGCGAAGGACATTATTTCTTTTTTTTTTTTTGGCGTACATTATTTCTTCATTATATGGTTGAAAGTTACATTCGGAATATTATAAAGATGTTTTGTTTTCCTGAACATGGAGTGTGATGTATTCTTCTTACTGATGTGATGCATTGTTTAAAACATAGAAAGTAAAAAAATAAACACGCAAGAGAAAAACACAAATAAATTAATTGGGAGGCAAATTCAAGATTTTAGAAAAGTTTAAGTTTGTATTAAAATAAAATAAAATTTGGTGTGATAAACCCTCGATTTGATTCTTCAGTTTAGTAGTCTCTCTCAATTGGGAAAGTGAAATTGGTTTTGATGCCATTTCAACGTGCAACCACTAAAATCTACTATAAAATTAGGGTCATGCTATTATAAATTTAACTTGAAAAAATATATTAAATTATATGTATCTATCATCACAAAACGTTAAATTGTCTTTTGACTGTTAAACAGTATTATTAGAAGCTCGTGCAATGTATGAGTATTTTATTTTGAAACTTTTCATGTATACAAATAGAATATATTGATACTATAAAAGTTTATTTTTTATTATCATTTAATCATAAATTGTCATATAACTAAAATTTATTTATTTATGTAATAATTACTTTAAGTATTATATTAAATCATTTTTAAATGGTTGAATATAATACGAGAAAATTCATTGTCCTAAAAACATTAACTAAAAGAACATTTTATATAATATATTAGGGGTGTTTGAGAAACAGGTTGAGATTTTTGAATCTGATAAAGACATTTTTGTATTGTCATTATCAAAATTTTGATCAAGTCATTTTTTAAGTTGACTGATCTAATTAACAGTTGATAATATATGAAATAAGATTAGGTTAACTTGATTTCTAATTTGTAAATGAAAATACTAGAATGCTACTTATGCAACATTCGTAACTTTTATGCTTGTTGAAATTTCCTAGTACATCCATGAAAATATCAAAATTAGGACTTTCGGATGAAACATGGTAAGAAGAAACAAACCCTTATAAAGTATGTTATGACAAATGTTTTACCCAGACATCCCTCATTTATAACCCAAAAGAGAATTAAGCAATGTTAGTGCCTCCATTAATAACATACGTGTTACCACTCTAATGTTTCTAGCAACAAGTAATAGAACAAATCAAAATTGCTATTACAAAGGAGAGGAAGAAGAATGAAGTTGCCCCAAGAAAAAATAGTTGAGAGTTTTCAATTAAGGCTAAAGAGGTAATTTATTAATTATAAAAAATATTTTATTACTATCACATCTCTGTCAAATTAGACAAATAAAAAATGGATTTGGATGAAATGAAATTGATTTCATTCCATTATACCTTCTTAGATTTTATTATCAATTATATCAATCCAAACAATGGATACTTATCAAATACTACTCAAATTGGCTTCATTCTATTCTTTTAAGTTTTAATAAATATTAAACATACCTTTTAGAGACTTAATAATAAATATTAAAAATACCTTATTAAATATTTGGAATTTTCTAAAAATTAAAAATGGAATATTGTGTTCATTTCTCAAATAATAAATATTTTCCTCAATTATTATTTTTTTCTTGTTTTTTTTCTAGTTAAAGTTTTTCAAATTTTATAAAAAAAATGAATGAAAAATACGTGCAAACAATATCTTAAAGCATTAAAAAGTAATATTTTTCACTTAATAAGTAAGAAGACTAATGAAAAAATAATATAAAAATTTAGAATTGTTCTATTTCTATTTTGTAAGAGCTATTTCTAATATTTTAAAGAATAAAACATATTTTAAGTACTTCTAAAATTAATGACTAATGTTTAAATTTGGTCCCTTTTAAAAAGATTTGTATTATTTTTGTCCTTCTAATTTTAAAATATATTTTTTATTCTTCTAAATTTAAAATATATTATTTTTAATACTTAAAGTACTTTAAATAATATTTTATAAAAAGATAAAAATGCTTTAAATAATACTTAAAATAAAAATATATATTTTAAAATTAGAAGGATCAAAGTAATACAAAAATTTAGAAAAATAAAATTCAGATATTAATAATTTTAGAAGAATTTAAAATATAATTTTTTATTATTTAAAGAAAATATTATTAAATATTATTAGCGCACCATGTTACTATTTATAAAACAAAATATAAGATAATTGATAAAATAAAATTAAAAAAATATATCAAGAAAATAATTAACTAAGGAATATTTTTTAATTACATAAAACTGGTAAGATATATCAAATATTCCTTAATCATTAGTCTTAAATTACTCATTAATATGATCTTTATTTAAAAACATTATATAATGTTATATTTTTTTTGAAAAAATAGGTACTTTTAATTTTATTATTTTTATTTTCATTTAAACTATTAAATGATAATTTTAAATCAACTTATTTATCATATCTAACTTTTTACTTACTGAGTATAAATATTAAAGTGTGCTTATTTTGAGGGTAAATAATCCAAATCTTAGTTTAATTTTTTTTCCTCCACTGAAGACGATGGGGATTTGTGCCGGAAATAATCTTGACCATTACTTTTGTCTTAAAACATGTGCCATTGTTAAATATGATTGTAGTTTAATTTGCTTTGATTTTTAGATAAAATTACCTGAACAAAATATATAAAAAAAATCTAGTATTTTATACTAGAGAATGTGTAAGATAAATATTTAATTTATATAATTAAAATTTATAATAACTAAATAAATTTGAATATATAAATTATATTATAACTT
>JAMLFT010011096.1:0-11340 GCA_026544285.1 Pachyrhizus erosus
TATAAATTTATGATTAAATAATAGTATATAAAACAATTATTCTTTTAAGTTTAAAGAAAGTTCAACACAAGACCTTTTTAAAAATATTTTACTAAATTTTTATAATCTTATTTTAATTATTTTTTATAAAGAAATCAAACTATTTAATAATTATTTTTTTAATATTATTGATCTTTGGTGATATTTTATTATTTTAACTTTTGGAAACTCATTTTCTGTCAACAACTTTTGGAAACTTACTTTTAGCATAAGTAACAATTTCTATATGGAATATTTAATGTTATTTGATAGGTAATTCATATTAAAAAACAGAGGAAAACATAAAAAAAGTGAATTATATTTTAATATTTTTTGTTAAAATAAAAATATTTTTCAAAAGACATGTTCACATAAGTTAAAAAGATAAGATAGTAAGACTGACCGGAAAACTTTGAAAGAAATGCTTTAATATAAGTAAACAAAAGGAAAAGAAAAGAAAAGAAACCTCAATACTTATTTTAATATAATTTAATTGTGTCAATTTTCATTTAAAAGATAAACATTTTTTTTTAAACTATCCTTTCTTAAAACTTGATATAAAAAATAAAAGAAAATCATTAAAATAAATCTCAAATAAATAAAAATATTTTAGAAATACTCATTAAATAAGATAAAGTTAATTTAAATTTACTTATATTTGATACTAACACACAAGATATTTTCTTTTTGCCTATATTCAACATAAGAGGGAGTATCTTTATGGTGAATTTGTTTTTGTAAACTTTTAATTATAGTTTTTTTTTTAAGTTCTTTCCTTGGTTAGAATAATAGAGCTTCATACACATGAATTACAAAAAGACACTTAAAACCGTTAAGAGTGTCAAATGCCTGACAAATTATTCATGTATTCATCCCTTGTGCATTTAGCATTTATCTAACTACAATGTATAACTACTTAACAAAAATCATAAAATACAAGTGCAACAAAAGTTTAATAAACAAAGAAATAGCCTACACATGATTTAGAGTTAACTTTACAATGGTGTTTGCTTTAAAGATATATTGACATTAGCTTTATGTAGCAAGGTTTGATGTGTTTAGTGATCATTAGAATTTAAAGTATTTATTTGATCAAAAAGAGCTCAATATAAGACAGAGATGTTGGATGAAGTTTTTCAAAGATTATGACTTTTAGTTGATATACCACCTTCGCAAGGTGAATGTTGTAGCAAATGTTCTTAGTAGGAAGACTACACATATGTCATCTTTGATGGTGAAGGGATCAAAGCTTGTGGAGAAGTTCAAAGATTTGAATTTGTGTGTTGAGGTGGCTTGTAATCATGTCAGTTGTGAGTATGATTATAGTGGTGAGTAGTTTTCTTGATATGGTTAAGGAAAAACAATTATCATATTCAAGTTTGTATAGAACAAATGACTTGTTGGGTATAAATAAAGTAGTAGATTCCAATTTAGGATATTATGACATTCTAAGATTTAAGGCTAGAGTTTGTATACCACAAGATTCTAAGATGAAGGAGCTTCTTTTAGATGAAATTCATAAAGTTTAGTTTGCATCCGTGTATGACAAAAATGTACCAAGTTTTAAAGAAGATGTTTTGGTGGTTTGGTATGAAAAGGGTGGCAGAGTATATGGCAACTTATTTAACTTGTCAAAAAGTCAAGGTAGAGCATTAGAGACTTAGTGGGTTATTACAAGCTATGGAGATCCCTAAGTGGAAATGGCATAACATCACCTTGGACTTTATTTTGTTTTCCTATATTAGCTAGAGGTTGTGATTCTATTTGGGCCATTATTGATAGGTTGATGAAGTATACTCATTTCTTACCCATTAACATTAAATATCCACTGGAGAAGTTGGCACAATTATATATCGAAAAGATAGTGTGATTAGATGGAGTGCCTCCTAGCATTAATTTTAAAAGAGATCCAAGGTTTACTTCAAGGTTTTGACAAACTTTGCAAGAAACATAAGGGACAAAGTTGAGACTTACCTTTGCTTATCATTCATAAATGGATAACTAATTAAAGGCAACAATTTAGTAATTGGATGACTTGTCGTATGCATATGTTTTGGAACATGTTGGAAGTTAAGATAAAGTTCTACCTTTGGTGGAATTAACATATAATAACAATTTTCATGCTACTTGTAACACCCTTCTACCTTGAGACACAAACGCTTAAAACATTTAATTAACAAGGTGGTTGTAGAATTAAATAAAGAACTATATTAAATTTTCAAAATCTTTCTTGTGGTAAAATAGTAGAACCAACATGTTTAAATAAACATTCAAATAAAACTTCATAAACAAATTTAAAGAACTAATGGCACCCCAAAGTATATACAAAAACAACTAAACCAATATGATTAAGTGGTATAAAACTAAAGACATGAACCAATACTAAAAATCTAAGCCTCAATGTTACATATGAAAGTCATGTGTTGGTTTGTAGGGTCAGCCATTGATCCTAAAAGTAGCCGAACATTACAAATGGGAGTATTAGTACTAGTTTTTGATATCTTAGTAAGGGTTTACCTACGAAGAGTTTTGACTAGTGGAGGTTTCTAACCAATGAGGAAGTTAGATGAAGTGTCATCAAGTAAAATGTCATAAAGTGTGAGTTTTTGAGACATCAACTATTAGGGATGTTAAAAATGGTATCAAAGTAGGTCTCTCTCCCAATACGATGTGGTTCGAGGACAAACTAGGTGGAAGCTAGTGGGCATGTAACATCTTGTGAATCAAATACACAACGAAAAGAGAGGAATTCAAGGTTGTATAAGTATAAGACTTTATAATTGAGGGTGACTTAAAAGAAATTAATTTTCACTACCTATACCAACAAGATGCATCTAATTTTTAGTAATTCATCACTTAAAAACTCCATAGTGAAGCGTGCTTGGCTTGGAGCAATTATAGATGGCTAACCTCTTGGAAAGTTTCGTAGGAAGAGTGTGAATGGGGACAAAGCACGTTGAATAGTGATATGTTGATTTGTGGGACTACTCATTAATATTCAAAGTAGCCAAACGTTACAAGTAGAGGTATCAATATTGGTTATTGATATTCAAAGTAGCCAAACGTTACAAGTATAGGACTACTAAGGATTTTGATCAATGGAAGGTTTTGACCAGTGAGGAAGTTAAGTGAAATGTCATCGTGTGAAGTGTCATATAGAGTATGAGCCACTAAGACATTGACTAGTAGGGATGTTAACAAGGACTAGGTTCTCCCAATGTTTTCACAATACTTACACTTATAATGACATATTGCATTCACATTTATTCATAAGCATCATTGATTCAATCATAATATTAATCATAAACATGTTCCCTCATTCACATAATAATTGCATGGCGTAATATGGTTTTACATTCACAATTAAAGTCTATCACATAAGAGATATATTAGAGGTAAATCATAAACATCACTTAAATTAAAGAAGTCCTAGATATGCAAAGTCAAGATACTTAAGGATCAATTCGGGAGGCATCACAAGCCATTAAGACCTTGTAAAACCAATTTTGAGGTCCTTAAAGAGTTTAATAGTTGTGTAGATAAGGTGCACATTCATGTAAGTCTTGAGCTTGCACGTTTAAGAATTGGGCATGGTTACATGATTGTGTGGATCAAATGTATAGCCGTGCAAGTTTTGAATTGGCACAATAATAATTTTTGTTGTTTCATGATTTTGTTGGCTTAGGGTTTCCAATGACCCTCAATAACTCCAAACACAAAAAATTGATTAATTCTTACATGTTCCTAATCAATGATAGACATGGAATTACATGTGGAAACATTAAATACTCATCAATTACATTTAACCAAGAATCCCTAATGTATTTTCATAAACTTTAAATTCCTTCAATTCTCCTTTCAAAAACTATCGTACATACCCTTTTCCCCATCCTTTCTTTTCTCTTTTGCTAAAGGAGTTCCTTTTTGACTCCCTAAAATTCAATACTTATTTTTTATCTTCAAAATCCAACATTAGTTTCCTTCTCTTGAGTTAGAGAAATATATTTGTGTTGGTAAGTTCTTTCATCTCATCTTTTGTTTTCTCTTTTTCCATGAAGGTTGACCGAATAATGGATATTGAATTATAAATCTTATTAGGATTTTGCTTTGTGTTGTATTTTTCATGTGCTTTGTGGTGGGTTGCTATTGTTGTTAGGAAAAAAAGTTGTCCATTTGGCTTAAGGAACTCTCATTCCCCCTCTTTCCCTTGGAAAACACTAACTTGGAACTACTTTGAGGTAAAGAAAGCTTACTCATTTTTTAGTTTTATGTTGAGTTGCAATGTGTTGGGATGATTTATTTTATCTTGTATATCAACAAAGGTGTTATTTCAAGTTGGTGTTTGTGGTTTACGGATGAGATTATTGAAAATATGAATTTTGTATGGTGATTTATTGTTTTAAGATGTTGGTGAATGAAAGTAATGATGTGAAATGCTTTGTTAATGAATGGATTCAATGTTATTATTTTTTCTTTGAATATAATGGTGTTGGGTATGATAAAAATTGAAATTTGGGTTGAAAAATCGAGTTTCCAACCACTTTGAACCATTTTAATAGATTATGTTAATTTATAATCAATTAAAGCGAGCTCTAGAGATTGGACTTTTGTTCTAGGTTCGATGATAATCAATTATGAGGACTCTTAATCAATTATTTCGAGACTTAAAAGTTATTTTGTTGATCTTAGGTTTGTTGTATTTGATTACATAGGCTTGTAATTGATTATTTTGAGTCTTAAGGGTTGTATCAATGATCTAGGCTTTAATGCAATCGATTACAATAGGATGTAATTGATTAAAACAACCAAACTTGATTTTAGAGTGCATATTACAAAAAGTGGTCTTCCTAAAAGTTGTAGCTCTAGATGTTTTCGAACTAATGAATTTAGTTTCAGTAAAAAAATAATGTCTACAACTTTATATATGGTCAAATTAGTGAAAGAAGGTGAAATTGTCAAAATCTAGAAAAAGTTTCACATTGTTTACAACTTTAGGCATAATATACTTTCAAACTAGGTTCTAGACTAAACACAAAAGTTGTTGATAATTTCTTAGATTTTGAATGAGACAACAATAAACTTAATTGAATTAGTATGGCTCTAGATATGATGTTTACATCTTACAAAGATCGTAAACACATAATATGAAATAAGGGAGATAATATGCCAAAAAAACTAAGGAAGGAGATATATATCATATCAACAAGTAGATAACTATTAAAATTGATAAATGTATGTAATTGGTGTGGACTAAGTTGTAAGAATCTTATTTGGAGGTTGAAAGAGAATTCCTCTCGAAGTGGAAATCTTTGGATAAGATCTTAGCATGTTGGTTATATATGTGACAAGTAGAACCTATATGGCGTTGTAAAAGTTGGTGAATGATAGGTTGAAATTTGACAAGTTGAATTGTTGTTCAAATGTTCATGCTTTCATGAATGAGTCTACACGTAAGGTAGTGATGATGAACCTTAAGTCATGTAAGTCTATATTGAGGAAGTGATAGTGGACCTCAAGTTGTGTATATGTACAATTGGGGTGGTGGCAATGGACCTTAAGTCATATGATTCTACATATGAGGCATTGGCAATGGACCACATATTGTGATTGAACTAGTACATAATTTAAGAGTCTTTGAAGAGGCCTTCACCTAGTGCCTTATGGAGTTGAGTCAACGTACAAAGTATAGTTGTTAATCAATAGTACATGCATCATAAGATTTTTTATGTGAATGAATGATAGAGTAGAAATAATGAACTTATGTGAGAATTTATTATTCTTGTTTTCATATTATATAATGTATTTATATTGCTAATATGTTATGTTATTTAAGTTAGCTTATCATTATTTTTTTTTTTTGACTGTGACGAGGTTATGGCAGACCAAGCTACATGTAGTTGATTTGACACAAAGTAGAAAAAAAATTAAGTTGTTTATGAGTCATGATATGTTTGAGTTTTGGTCAAGTTAGATATTTAACTAGAAAGATTAGATTTGGTTGTAGGTATAACGAGTTTTGACTTAAAAACAACAAATTCAATTCAAGTTTCTAAAATAAGACTCAATCACACTTTATGTAAAATTTCTATATGTAAGGTTATTTGGCCATGATTAAATTAGAATGAAAATCTTAGATTTAATTCATGCTCAAAATTGAAAGCCCGAGCCCTACATTTTATCGAGTAGATACAAGGTCGGCTAGTCATTGGTTGAATGTGGGATGAGGGAATCAATGCGATTCATGAGATATAATGAGTTAGATAAAATGGAAAAATTTAATTTGAGTTTTTAAATAAGACTTAAGCTTGGTGAAACCCCAACTTATATGAGGTTTTTTTGTAGTTTGTGTAACACATGTGCTTCCTAATCCATGATTAAGCATGACTGAAAATAATTACTAGAGAAAATTTAAATTTTATTCATGAAAAATATAGTTAAATAATATACATGTTTTTTGTATGATGCTTTAGTAGGAAGTTTTGTTGAAAGCATGATTCTATTGCAAATTTATAGTCTAAGAATACACTGTGAAAGGGAATAAACAATTAAGAAGCCTGAAAAATTTATTACTATTAATTATACTTAAGTCCTATGAGAAATTTCAAGAATTATTAACACCATCGATTAAAATAAAAATTTTAATTTTAATTTAATTTTCAACATAATGCTAAAGAAGCTTTATTTGAGCCGTATATACTTTTTTTGAATTTGAGATCAACAAAAAAGTTATTTGTCTTTAGTAATGTAAGTGCTAGTTATGATTGTCACTCATATGTCTTTAGTAATGTAAGTGTTCTCTAAGAAGCTTTACTCAAGTTGGACAAAATGATATCTTGGGAGACCAAAGCATCCTAATCATGTTTGGAAAGTTAGTTGAAGTGTATGTTTCATGCAATACTTTAGAGCTCATGCACCCTTATTTATGTTTGTACATATATCAAATAAGAAAAAAATTGTAATATAAGGCACAACGTATTGGGTAACAAAAACCAAAACAATTGTAGCAAAAATTTACTCATTACTGGATCCATGGGAAAGAACATAAACTATGTTTAATATATTACCTTTTATAGTGTAATGAACGTTGATTTTCAACAAACCACATAGTCTAGTAATGGTAGCTAAATTTCATGAAAGTCAACATAAATAGACTCCTCTATTGTCCCACGATTGAGGAAGAGAGAGTATTATTAGTTGTTGTATGCTTAAGAAAGTCTACGATGACTAGGGTTTCTCACACACACTAAGTGTAGTGTGCAACAAGAGTGGTGTGTTCTTTAATGTCTTAGGCGCTACCTATATATACAAACTCCTAGGCACTTTATCTTAGTAGTATTAGGCTTTCATGTTAAGAGTTTGGCCCATTAAAAACATAACACACATTTATTATCTTTTAGACTCTCCTTTAGCGGGCTTATACGCTATGAGCCCAACTTAAAATAAATATTACAATTACATTTAACATTTTTTTTGTCCTTTATTTGTTCTATGCATGTGACCCTACAGGTTCTCATAATAATGACTCTCAATATTAAATATTTAGTGCGTAAACTAACACAACCTTAGTCATTTTTCAAGGATCTTTGATTGTTATCAACTAATTAAGAACATTTAAAAATGAAAGTAATGGTAAAAAATAAGGGTTTGTTTAAAAGCAAGAAAAAACTACAAGTAAAAAATTTAATACAAATAACTAATCCACTATTTTAAGGTCTTATTTGGCATAGTTTTTGGTTTTTATTTTTGAAACTTTTAAAAACTAAAATCAATTTTAGTTTCAATATTTAGTTTCATTTTTTTTAGTTTTTAAAATGTTGTTACAAATTGAATATTGATAAAATAAGTCCATGTAGGTAATAACGGTAGGGGCAGAGGTAATGGTAAAGACAATATAACAAGTGGTGGTGTTGGTAGTAGTAGAGGTGGTAACGATGGTTGTAGTGACAATGGTGGTGATGAAGAAGGATGATGGTGGATAGCAATGGTGATTGTGGCAACAACGATAGTGGCGGTAGTGACAACATTGGTGGTGGTTATGTCAGAGGTGGTGGTGTTGCTGGTGGTTTTGATAATGAGAATGGTTATTCTCAAAAGTAGTTAGACCGTTTTTTTAAAACTAAAAACTAAATTCACAAAATCCTTTTTATTGGTTTTGAAAATAAATGTAAAAGTATCTCAAAATTAAGTTAAAAATTATTTCAATTCAATTTTTGATTAATGTATTTTGTTTTGAAAATTGTATTTGAAAACTAAACCAAAAACTCAACCACCCCAAACAAACTCTAAGTTTTTAGGTTGAATATATCATTGGTTTCTAAAGATTTATTTAATTCTTATTCTTGATTTAATTCTTGTTTGACCTTTAAAATTAATCAATCATGAATCAATCAATTTTAAGGAAATACCAACTAAATGAAGTGTTTAGGGTTTAATTTGTTTGGGTTAGATGGTCATGTGTATTCCAAGTCACCAAATTTTTAAAATCGATTTTAAATAAAACCAATGGTTAAGCACCAAAGGTCATATTATTACATATATAAAATGTGTCAAATTGTGTGTTCAATATATTAATCAAAAATGAAAATTCTAATTAAGATGATGATGTCTCAACCCAACAAGAGTTCATAATCAAGTTTTAAAAAGGAAAGAGAGATAATGCAGAAATAAATTAAATCAATAATTGAAAAGTAAGTTAAAGCCAAACCTCAAGATCCATAAAAAAGAATGTTTAAATTAGTATTTGATCTTGAAGCATTTAGTCCTCCCTGAATACTCCATACAAAAACATAAAAAAGAAACAGTACAAGAGAGAGAACGAGATGGAAAAATAAACTCAATGTGTTTCTCAATTACATAGATTCATATTTATAGAAAACAAGAAGAGAGAAAACAAAATCCTAATTAAACCTAATTAAATCTTAAATATTGTAAATCTTAATGAAAAGATAAAATTTTCATCCTAATAATGAAATAAAATAAGATAAAATCATAAATTCAAATCCGAGTAAGATGAAATTTTGTAATTTTTGTCTTCATTTATTTTGGGCTTGAGATGGACAAATTTGTTCTTAATGTCTTCATGAAAGTTATAGAAAATTTTATTGTTGAAATTCAAGCACCAATTTCACATTGATATGACCTTTACAACTCAAAAAACTAAATTTATATCTAGCTCTCAACTAAAACAATTTCTACAACTTCATGGCCTTTTTTCCATGAATTCATCAAAATTAGCCAAATCTTGTGAGATGTGAAAATTGTAGATATGTTCGACTAAAGACAACAAGGTCAAAATGAGCTAAAATCCAAAAATTAAGAAAGATTTTAATTAAGTCTAGACATCTAAAAATCAACTAAAATTCCTATATTAAACAAAATTATCATTGGATAAAGTTAAATACAAAACTATAATAAATGTATAAAAAATCATTGATCAAACCCTACAACCTATGAACGATGATGAGAGATGAGGTAAACATAGTTGCAACCCACTTGTTAAACTATAAATGGAAGAGTATAACAAATGATGTCAATATTTTCCTCTCAAAACACAAATGGCAGTTATGCACTTGAGTACATGTATTAAAGGACCCTCTTGCAAGAACTTTGTGTATGGAAAATCATATGTTCATCTTGTGAGAATAGAGAGTAACTTTAAAAGAGTTACTCTTAAAGTAACTTTGATTTATTTCTATACATATATAGGGGATGACTCTAGTGAAAACATTTGCTTATGTGAAAATATAAGGACAAATAATAACAATCATATCGAGATTAAAAATAATAGACCATTGACATTAAAATATATAAAAATTAGTCTCATATAATTATCAAATATTTAAAAGATTCATAATAAAAATCAAATATATAAAATATTTCAACTATCACATCCTAAAATATCTCAATTAACTCAGTCATTGTAGGTGATTTTGGCAAGTGTGTCAAATCATGCAAGTAACAAAGTAATAAATAAAGTTGTTTCTACATGGACTTGTACGATAATTGGATAATTAAAAATATAATTTTTAAACTATGAATATTGAGAGATTTAAAAATCAAATAAAAAGAAAATTGCATAGAAATTAAAAAAGAATACAATAAGAAATTTTGGTTTTGGAAATTTAGCGAACACTTGGTGTGCGTAAAAAACATGGTTTAAATCAATTGAAATAAATTGTTGGGGGTTTAACTTCATTGAACTTCCTAGCATATAATTAATACTCATTCCTATTAAATTAAGTTTATGTCATTATCAACCCATAAATTTATTTCAACATTAATCCTTTAAGTGAGAGAACCTAAGTCTCTTTATTATATTATCAATCCTTTGAATTAGCATAATCAAACTTACATTTAAAAAAAGGTTGAGTAATGACTAATCCTTTTTACCTTATCCCTAAGCACAAATAAAATTAGTTGTCTCCTTCAATTTGCAATCCACAATAATTTTATAATTACAATTGGAATTATAGAATCAAGTAATTGGTTGATTAGGCTAAACACTAGCCTTAAGCATATGAGAAGAACAATAATAGTATTTTTATTGAATAAAAATGAAGGTAAAAATGAAACCCAATGAATAAAGAACTTAGTTATATTATACACCAATAAATAAAGAACTTAACTATTCATAGTCATAGGAAAATAATCCTTGGCTAACATAAAAGATCCCTATTTAAAGCTATAAGCCAATAAGGGTTCAAGCCCAAAAGAAAAAAAAAATATATAAAGTTTGTTCTTGCAGGTGTCAATGTACAAGTGAACAAATTTTTCCAGACAAATGAGCATAGGTGCATGATTCTCGACCTTCAAATTTTCAGCAATTTTGAAACTTACACATGTGCAAGACTTGCTTGCGCATGTGCAAAATTCTTCATCTTTAGAATTTTTGCAATAATGAAACTTGCATGAGTGCGCGACTTGCTTGCATAGGTACATGATCCTTGCCTTCAAACTTTCAGCAATTTCACAAGTTGCACAAATGCAGAACTTGCTTGCACAAGTGTATTCCCAAGACTTCCCACAAGCTTCTTTTTCCTTCGTAAGACCTTCAAAGCTTCAAATTTCAACCAAAATGATCCTCAACACATGAAATCACTCTTGGGACATCTCTATTGCTTCCTCCAAGTGATGCATTCCTAGCTTCTACAAAGGATGAGACTCCTCAAGCTCCCCTTGGACCATTGACAAGAGTCATAAGAAGAAGACTTGAAGACAAACTCAAGTTTCTTCTAATTGGACTTTAGTAGTTTAGGAATTTCTTTTTGGGCCTTGTATTTGGCCATTTGTAGTTTAGGAATTGATTGAGTGGTTGTATTTCTA
>JAMLFT010011097.1:0-11340 GCA_026544285.1 Pachyrhizus erosus
AAAATAAAGTGATAAATTAATATAATATAAAATTATAAAAATTAAGATCTAAAAAATATAAATACTAAATTACATGTTTTATTAAAGAATTAATGATAATTAATAAAATAATATATACCAATTTAAAAACCTAATTAAATACTAGTTTTCATCGATTTTTTTTATCGATTCTCACTAATTTTTAAAATAATTAATATCTTTTAATTAACAGACTGATCATCAAATCAATTTTCATTAAATTGGTGGAGCTAACCAATTCCATCCAATTTTCAAAACTATGAACTACTATTTGGTCATAAGTCACAACCAACATAATCAATAGAGCTAAGCGTGAGAGTGCCCATCAACAGGGCAGGAAGAAAGAGACCCAAAGCAGAAATGCCTTGCCATGAGTCACGCGGTAGGATCTCCTCTTGATGTTGATGATACCTCTCTTTCAAAATGAAGCTCAAGACCGTCGTTTACAATTATTAACATATAATAAACTACAAATTACATTCCTATAAAAGTTAAACTTACAGTTGTTGACTAATTCTCCAGACTTCAAAGTCTTTGTCTTTTCCACCAATTTCTCGAGCACTCGAGGGTCAGTTAAATTTCTGATCCGGCATAAGTTTAAATACAAGTTAAATTCACAATATATCCAATCAATTATACAAACTTAAAATCAATTAAATAGAAACTAAAATAAAACAAATTTACCATTTTATCAAAGTGAATTGCATCGGTGTTTTAAAACCCAGTTTAGATCAATCAGTCAAACTGGTCCAGCCAAACATAAAACCCATCACCAGTTTGAATTTATTATTAGATCAAATGTTTAACTGACTTGATGCTAACGTTATCGAATTAGTTAAAAATTGGATTGAATCGGTATAAACAGGATTTGAGTTTCAGCTCTTACTTCCTTTTAAAATAAAAAGTAATAAAAACTATAGTTAACAAGATTTGATTATTGTACTTAGCATCCTCTATCTGAATGGATGATGGATCCTAAATCTTGTGTAGGATTTTAGAATTAAGAGATCACTGAAAAAGAAATTGTTCAGATTTAGTGTACAGGAATCGTGAAGAAATTATTTTGGAAATGGAGTGCGTGTTTCATTTTGTTTAATATCAGCATACATTGTATACATTGTATGCTGATATTAGACAAAATATTTGATACTGAAGCACTCAGTACTGTAAGGTGTGCTATGGGAAGTCTGCAGCTGTTAAGGTGTGGACATGGTGTGTTAATATGGTTCACATATTTTTATTCAATCAGTTGGAGCAGTGTGAGTATGGTGGAAAAGTCTGGGCCTAGATAGCTTGTATCATAACCTGTGACAATGCTAGGTTTTTTAATAAATGTCTTCAATTTGCATATAAAAAAAATAGGCTAGAAAGAGCTCACCAAACCACTGTACCAAATAGATTTTTTGATAAATATATAACTAATATAAGATGTGACGCTCTTCTTTAATGCAATGACTAATTCATTGATTTGTTAATAATAATTACCATTAGTAAAATGAGAATTTCCAAAAGTATTATTTTGATTTCAATTGTAAAAAATGTGAATAACATTTTTTCTATCTTTTTAATCATTACTTTAAAGAAAAACGACATCTATAAGATAACATTCTTATATACTCGTGAAACATAAAACATAAATTCTCAAAATTCAACATCATATGTCATCAATAAATACATCTCATCTATGCACGCGTATATATATATATGAAGATAGTGACCATAATGTGAGAGTCATCCATCAATACTAAAGTACCATAAATGCCCATGTACATACCATGGTCAACCAAAAAGAGAAACATATTTCAAAAAGAGGATTTACATACCCAATATACAAATAAATATCTTAATTTATCCATCAGTAAATAGTCATAGTCAAAAGTAACCTTATACACTATGTTGTATACTAACCTTTTCCAATACCTATTGTATCTCTTCAGAAGGATACTCCTCCTCCTTTTCCTCGTCATCCTCATTAACTTTAACTACCTTAAAAGTTGTAGCGGGGGTCTACAAGACACTCCAATCCACAAGACAGTTCGATAGAAGAAAACCATATATGGTGCATAGGTCAAACAATGGTAGTGTCGAATATGGAATAACACTAACAGGTGAAGGAGAGTCGTACAGGTGTACCACTAGCTCCAAATTGGTATCAAGAAGGGTCAATTCATATGGCATAGAAGATAGGGAGGTCAAATTGCAACCAAATCTCAGTGCGAGTGTCTAGGTCTTACAAGAAGGTTTATATGCATAAGTCTCCTGCGATTCGGGTCTCTAAGTGGCAAAAAGATGAACTGCACAAATCCATCAAATGTATCTTTCTTGAACAGGGAGTCGTGCATCTAGTGTCCCTCAAATAGGTTGTGATGCTAATTGAAAGATCAATGGGTAGAATCGAGTCATCCTTGTCTAAAAAACAATATGTATGGAGTGAGTTATCCGCGCATTCTAGAGTCATACAATCACAAACAAAAATGTGATCTTATTTGCATAGTACTAATCACTATGTTGTGATTCACGTATCTTACTTTTCACTGATACGTCCTATTTTCTTCATTAATAATAACGATTTGAGCACCCAATGCCTCTTGACACTCCAAGTCTCAAAGGGCATACATAACGTTCATTTACATTTCATTATTTTTTGAGTGATGATTGGGAGGACATACTTTGTGTAGTGCTTGAGTTGTGATACTATTGACCAATTATAGTAATGTTATGTATTCATCAGAAATACCAAATCGATTGTGTGAGTTCTTCAGCCCTTTTAATTGTCACAACTTGACACCTCATACTACATTTTAGGACTTTGCGAGCTTACGAACATTTATTAGGTATTATACTATAGTCAACATATATATTCTCCAATCTTATTTCATCTCTCTTATCTCTCTATGTAATAGCCAATAACTACCTTCATTATTCTACTATGACCAAGCCTCAAATAATTGGTAGCAACACAATGACTTTCATGGGGTATATCGTTTGTCTCTACAAAAAATCTTATCAACAAGTCATTATGCCACACATAGGCCCTACGCCCTCAGGCTCGTAAGCCTTCACATTAAAATTCGGGCTCAAGGCCCCAAACTCTGCTACTTCTTACTACTCCTAAGCATGAATAAGATTTGTCACACACCACGTCTTTATCTTGCATATGATGTCTATTTATCATCAATATCTTATCCACTTAGTACATAAGCATACGTCATGTATTTCATCTTGTTTCATAGAGACAACAAAATATTATCTCGTCTAACGAGATCCACATAGATAATTCCATAAATAACACATTATCTGTAAGGGATGTCACACGCAATGACACTCCCTTAATACAATGAAAAAATAATTTTAATCATATCATATTAGAATTAATTACGTCTCATTTTTATATGACATTCATGTCTTAGTCAAATCTTATGATGCCTAATGATTTAACTAATTTAAATTGTCATTTAATCTTTTAAATGATATTCTTGTATTAACAATTAATTTGTTCTCTCTACACAACTTTTCAAATTTTATGAAATATGCTTTTTTAATCTTGTTGTCAACTTCTTTTAATCATTTTTTCATCATAATTTTTTTATTGTTATATCCTATATATTTAAGTCTTTTGTTCATTACTAATCATTCCACCATAATTAATTACACTTAATTAATCTTTTTTATTCTTAAGTTACCAAATAAAAACTTGACATTGTGACTTTTACTAAATTTTTACATAAACATGTATAAGTTTCAAAAAGACACTTATAACTCAACCGTGTGATAATGAAATGCACTAAAATTTTATTGGAGAGTCCCTAACACATAAAGAAACTAAAATCAATCATTATTTTAATTCTACAACATTATTTAGTCACATTTCTAAAGGTGTGCAACGACTGGCCTACACATTTTTCCTTTCTCGCATCAACTTGCAATGTTGCATTTTTCTTCATCATTTTCATTTCTAATTAATTGAAACTTTTTCTACTAGCCTAAATGTATCATACTTTAGTGAACCATCACCAATTCCATCATGAATACTTCTTCAAATACAATTCATAACATCATAAAGCTTAAAAGTGATTAACACATAAAACAATGACTTTGAGCATCATACCTAGAGTTGGGTATACGGGTCAAGGATCACGGACCAACCCGCTTAGCCCACAGCCCACAGCCCGCGCGGGTACGTGTTCAAAATTTTGAAGCTTGTATAAAATGCAAGCTGTTTACTCACCCCATTTAACCCGTGAGTTAAATGGGTTTACCTACAAACTTTTTAATAAAAGGGTAAATAAGGTTAAAGAAAAGAAAAAAAATGATAAGCTGAAAAAGCTGCGAAAGTCTTCCTACTTCACAGTAGCGAGCGTCAATTATTCCTCCTTCATAGTGGCGAGGGTCTTCTTGCTTCACAGAGCAGCAATTGTTCCTTCTTCACAGTGACAAAGGTCTTCCTGCTTCATAGTGACGAGGGACAACTGTTCCTCCTTAACAGCGGTGAAGGTCTTCTTGATTCACAGTTACGAGCAATAATTGTTCCTCCTTCAAGGCAACAAGGGTCTTCCTACTTCACTGTGAAGAGCGATAACCTTCCTTTTTCACAGCGGCGATCAGTGACCTTTCTCCTTCACAGTGTCGCAGGCAAGCGCATTTACCCGCGGGCTACACGAGGTAGACACAGGTAGCAAAAAATAAAACTCGTTTAAATTATAGGCTAAACAAGCGGACTTAAACGAATGTATGTCTAAATGGGCGGGTTACCCATTTATCCGACTCTAATCATAATTCACGAAAATTTTCAAGCAACTCATAAACCACAAAACCAAACAAAAATCAATTTAACTCTGTCAATCCCATCACCAAATTTTCCAACTAAAAACAAAAACTTAATTTCATCATTTCATATTTTAAATGTCATTTTTAAGAGTCTATAGTATAGTATAACATGTTACCATCATTTCCTAACATTTATATATCAATTTTAACATCAAGTTCAAGTCAAACTCAATCAAACAATTTAGTAGTCAATTGTACAAAGAAAATCTCGTCACCAGATTTTCCAACTAAATAAACATCATCATAACTTCAAATTTTTCATTTCAAACATCATCAAACTCTACTCCAATATTACTCATACATATTAAAACTTATTCCCACCATTTTTTAGTCATTTTAACCTTAATAATCCAAATAGTCACATAAAACTATTCAAATGGTTGTTTATGTTCAACATCCAAAATAGAGGCATGGTAAACTTTATTTTTTGTCCAAGTTTTTTGTCTTGTGTATTAACACTAATTAGTGAAAAATTTTATCAACAAACTCCTCAACAATTAGTATCCAAAACTCAAAAAATTTGTCCTCCAATAACAATTACACAAGAACAAGTTTTTCCAAACTTCTACACTCTATTTTTTGAACTCATTTCCAAAGCAGTAACAATCCAAGTTTCAACCATTAAACAAGCTTTCCCAACACTCAAATCATAGACAAAGGTGTTAGAAATATAACCACTTAATAGAGTAAACACTCATAAGCATATAAACATGAAACCAAGCATCAAAACTACAATGGACAAAGGCTAAAAATCTACAGTAAAATATTACGCAAAATTTATGTTTCTATCTCAAACCAAGTGATATACCATAACCTATAACCAAAACATTACATAAGAGCATCTTTATCTCATGCATGAACCAAAAATATGATAGTAAAAGGAGAAGAAAACTCTTTCATACCTCAACTTTCTTTGATAGAGAATGTGTAGTGGGAATGGATAAAGAAGAAGCCCTCCTTGGGGTCCCAGTAGTTTTGTCTAGCTACAAGGGGTTTGGGAAAAATATAGGAGAGGGTTGGGGCCTTCGGAGAGGAGAGAAATTTAAAAAAAAAAACTAGAGGGAATGGCTGGTGGGGTGGTACGATGCAAGGCTAGCTAAGGGGGGTTTCTTAAGTTTCTTTTTATAAGAGTGGGGTCTAGGTTAGTTGACCACTTTCTCTAGGTTTAATCCTTTTAATTAACCCCTTATTAGCTTTCTAATTAGAATTAGGCTTAGCTAAGTTAAATTAATTACATTGTGTAGCTTCATGACACCTTTAGTTGATTTTGAGTTTACTTAAATTAAATTAAATTTGTGACACATCAATTTACTTTATCTTAATTAAATTAATTAAATAAATACGTGAACAAAATAGACAATCAACTTTAATGCATATTAATATCTTTAATCACTTTCATCAAATAGATCAAATTAAAATCTTTCTGAATCCAAATGTAAAAATTATTTTTGTTCAATGAAACATTAGTAAATAAATAAAAGTGTTCATTGAATCTAATCAGAAAATGGATGTGATGTTTGAATCATATATCGCCTTAGTTAAAAATGAAATAGTGGTGCGTAAATAAGCATAGAGAGTTGCTAATAACATAAATAATTTACATTTTAATCATAAAATCAATCATTCATCTGTGCATTCATGATTTCACTGTTACCAAAATAATAGTCAATAAGCATAATATCAATATACTAACCAAAGAATTTACCAAAAACAATAAAAAAATTTAAAAAAATTACAATGCTCATTTACAAAAGAATGACCTAGTTTACTAGTTAATATTATCCTAGTTAGAGTAGTAAAAACAAATCCTAACTATACTCCTTGTGACCTGTACATCATCGTCTTTGTCAGAACAAACCTCTCAAAGGGATCCTTCTCCTCAGAAGACTCCTCCATCTGCTCTTCCTTTATCGCTCAACAAGACTCGACTCCTCTACGGGTGCAGAAGTTGTCTGAGTCACACTTTAGTCAATAGGGTGTTTTGGTAGTGGTGCGTAGATCAAAAGGAGAAAACGTTTAGTCTAAAATGACACTGATAGGAGAAGGGACATCCATGGAAATCCCACTAACATTTGATGTAGTTGTTGAGCCCAAAAGGGTAGACTCCAAAGATGCAAGAGAAGGAATTGGTGCTCGAGTATATTCCAAAGGGGGTACTTGTGTCAAAATAATCGGGAGGTCCACATGCACTGGCCTCCCATGTGAGGTGTCCTCTGATGGTAGAAAAGTAAAACATACTAAGTTGGTGAAAGTATTTTCCTCAAACAATGGGTCTGAGCCAATTGCCCCTTGATGGGCTAAATTGCTAGATAGGAGATTGGACGATAGAATCTCATCATCTTGATATGAAAAAAAGGAAATGTAATGAATGAGTCATCTGCCTACTCTAAAGTCATACAAGCACACATAAGAATGTGCACTTGCTCATACCTCGTTCTTTATCATAACGTATTAATTACTTCACTAATTTCGCAATTTGGACCCTTAATGTCTCTTGACCCTACAAGTCGTAGAAAACTTACATAACGTTTACTTATAATCGTTTGTTTGTTTTTGAGTATGAATGGACATGACATATCCTATTTGATACTCAAATAAGGATATTCTCGACCAACTTATTGTAATGCTCCATATCTATCGAGGACATTAAGCCAACCATGTGAGTTTCTCAGTTTTAGAGTTGTCACAACTTGTATTTGATAAATATAATATTTTAAATGAATATATTAAATTCAGAGTTTAATTTGATAAAACTAAAAGAATAAAAAAATTGATCAAAATTATAAATATTTTAAAATATGAAACTAAAATCATAAAAAAAATAGAGAAATCAAAATCATGGATTATGAATTAAAAAAGAGAAAAATTATAATTTAATCTTAAATTTTTCATGTGATCTATAATCAGCTTATATATTTTAATTTTTAAAAAAATTTCTTATTAATTTCTTAAAATAAGATATATAAATTAATTGTAATTTTTTACAAAATTATTTATTTTATTTTAATTATTTTTAATTTAATTATTTATATTCTTAAGTTACAAAAACCTGATAAATAAATGTGATGGACACGGATCCTCTCCCGTTCTACTGCGAAAGTGCAGGTGCAGTTAAAAGGATTTCAGCCGTTCGATCATATAAACCATTTTGATCTCACCAGGTGTCCCGCACTAAATACTGAAAAGAAGACCAAAAAAAACAAAGTAGACTCTGGCCATGTCCAATGGATATTATTTGGGGCTCGTGATTCTCTTAAAATATTAAAATATTATTGTATTTATCTTTTAATGTTAGTTTTATTATATTTCTTCTAAAATAATAGGCTCACGACACATGTAAAGTCATTATTCATTAAATTTATTATTTAATGTGAGATTTTCTTTGTATTGAAACATCAATGGAAAATATCAAAGTTTATGATTTTTTTTATCTTCTCAGTAGTTTTTTAATAGTAGATTTAGGTTATTTCCAGTAGTGCAATGTTAGCTTGCTATCATCTCCCTTTTTTGTTTTTGCTAATTAGGAACCACAAACTCAATTAAGAGCTACTATTGGGCAAGTTACATCACTAACCATCCATAAAAGCTACCATTCTAAAATCAGGAATTGAACTAAAAAACATGATTTCAGTAGTTAGAGAAACACCAACCTTAGCAAACTTATATCACTAATCATCCATAAATGCCAAAGCATTTGCTTCTCTCATCACATGCATAAAAACACAAGAAAGAAAACACTTGCTAAGCCTATTTATATTCTTTGATCCCCTTGTCCCCTCAAGGGCCATGCCTCCCCTTTTCCCCTCTAAGATCCATCATTATATATATATAGAAAGAAAAAATCAATTTAATTTAAAAATATTTTTTTAAAAATTATTATCTATCTTTATCATTTATTTATTTAAAATTTAATAATAATAAATAGTTAATTTTAATTATTATATTTGAAAATAAATTATAAAGATAAAAAATAATTTCATTAAAAGGTATGTATATATTGATTGTTGGAATAATTTTATCAGAATTTTCAATGAAAAGAGATCGATAATGTTACATAAAATTTATTGTTGAGTTACTTGGTGATGGTGAGAACATAAAAGACTTCTGAAAAATTTTACTACTAGATGAAATTTAATAATTTTACATGAGATTGTAATAAAAATATCAATTAAATTGATTTGGATCCATTTGACAAGAAAAATAAAATTAAAAAAAGCAAAGGTAGGAAGAAAATTAAAAAAAAAATAGTTATAGACCCTTCACTTTCCCATTTCAATTTTGGTGTACACAAATCACAAAAATATCTGCGCTCTCTCTCTCCTTCCCTTTTTCACTCTCATGTCTTGGCCAACACCTTCAACAACTTCCAATCCACCAACAACAAGGACAGCAGCTTCGGGACCCACCACACGACAAGATCATCTTTTGGTGCAAACTCCCCAACTGTGACAATCTAGATTTGTTTGTGTTTTTTTTTTTTAACTTGATGTTTTATTTTGATTTTGTTTCTCTATTCATATTGTTGTTTCTAATTTGGTATTCATTTCTTCTACTATGTTTGAGTTTGTTGATTTCCCACTTAAATTAGTCGTGTATAGACATTAAAAAAAATTATTAACAAAAAGGTTATTCTTCTGGTTCTTCCTAAGAATTCTTCCACAACTAAATTTTTCAATGGTGGTTCCTGTGAAGAACAATGCTTATCTTTAAGAACCCATGAGAAGAACATGGGATGGAGATTGTCTAAAAACACTTTCCTCTCTCAACTAAAATGAAGGAATAGGAAAGCGCAATTCTTGAAAAATCAATATGTTTGTTAATTTATATATATATATATATATATATATAATTGATTGATTAATAAAAACAACAAATAGTAATAATAAAAATATTTTTAATTAATATTAATTTGTCTTTTCTTTTTTATTACTTACTAAACAATTTTATTTCAAATATTCCTTCTTCTCTTCACTCTGTTTAATTTCAACTAAACAATTTTATTTTTCGTTCTCTTTTTTTCTATTCTATTTCTTTTATTTCACACTTTTTCTTCTTTCATTTATTTTCTTTCTTCACAATTAATAAATAAATAAATAAATTATAATTTATTTTTTCTAAATCCTCTCAACCATTTTTCTTTCATCCTTGTTGTGTTTGTCATTCGGTAAGTATTTCTTCAAATTATTTTTTCTTTTTATTTATATATATTGTTGAAGAAGAATTCATTTCTATTTATCTATTTACTTAAAAATTTAAGATAATATTAATTATTAATTTTAAATTATATTTTTATTTTTAATTAATTATTAAATACTTACATACTTATTACAAATAAATAATAATTTAAATTATTTTAAAAAATAATTTTTATATAACTAAAAATATCAACTATTTTTCGTAATCTACGTATTATTTTTTTAAATACAAACATAAAATAGAAACGAAGAAAACAGTACGCCATCTACCTTTAATATGTTTTCATATGGTAAATCCCATTTCACAACAATAAAGAAGTTTTATTTTATTTAGCGTCTCTAATAAGAGAAAAATATAGAGAAATACTTTTTGTTGTATGTATATGAGATATTTCTTTCGGTCTTAAATATAAGAAATTATTTGTTGTTATTAAATATAAAAAATTTAAATTAATTTTATCATAAGAGATTATTATCAAAATTCTCTTTAATTAATTAAGTTTTATTTATAATATTGTAATTTTTTTATTATTAATATCAAGTTCTAAAAATAATAATTTAAAAAATGTTTTTAATGAAATTGATGTAATTAAATAATATTAATTAACTTTTTTATTACTCCTTCTAGTTTCTTTTGTTCCTAAATGTAAGATATTTTAATTAATTCATATTTATTAAAAATTTTATTAATTTAATTAACAAAATTAAATTTATTAATAGTTTTATTATTTTTTCATAATTATATTCAAAATTATTAGAACACTTTTTTTAATTACTTTTTATTTATTTAATTAATATCTATTAGTTATCATCGCTATTTTTTAAAAGAGAGAAAATGAATTTATTTGATTAATTTATATAATTTATTATAGAATAACTAA
This sequence comes from Pachyrhizus erosus, assembly GCA_026544285.1. Classification (NCBI taxonomy): domain Eukaryota; kingdom Viridiplantae; phylum Streptophyta; class Magnoliopsida; order Fabales; family Fabaceae; genus Pachyrhizus; species Pachyrhizus erosus. The sequence continues at coordinate 10,922 of JAMLFT010011097.1, forward strand.
GGATATTTTTTAAAAAATAATTAAAATAAAAAACAATTTGAAAAAATCTTATAAAAAAAACAAATAATTTTTTAACAAAAGATGTTTTACATATAGGCACAAAGGGAATATAAAAATAACTAATTCATCAAAGTTAATAAAAGTAGTTTAATTAATTAATTTTAATTAATAATATTATAAATTTAAATTTTATCACGAAAATACCTATAAAATTAAATGACTTGAATGGGCGATTATATTTAATGACATTACGAGTAATTTATGAAAACCCAAAGAATATGACTTATATAGGTAATAAGCCAATAAATGTATATTCACTTTCATGAAAAATGAATAAATTTTTTATTAATAAGTATCACAATAAATTAAGAATATAAAAAAATTAATAAATACTTTCTCTATTATAAAATAACTGATCT
>JAMLFT010011098.1:0-11339 GCA_026544285.1 Pachyrhizus erosus
GAGAATAGTTGCTAATTTCCACAATAATAAAGCCCAAAAGACCCAAATAAATATATGAAAAATTGACACTTATCAGTGTGTTGTGAAGATTTTAATGTCTAATAAAACACATTATTTCATACTTCTACTTTGATCTTCACTCTTGATGTCTAATAATAATTTTAACGATTTGTAATTATATTAATAAGATGAATGTGAAAATAAATGAAAAAGATATTAAAAGTTTAAAAAAACTAAAATTACACAATATTAACTAAGGATAAAATATTAAAATTTAATTTTTATAAAGATTAAAGATAACTACATTGTCATGCATGTGTTGTTTAATGCTTACTAATGTGATTAATGAAATTTGGTAAATTAACATTTGTATTAAAAATACATTTTTTAAAACTAAAAATTAAAAATTCTCAAAGATCAAAAATATCTTTAAAATGATGTAGAAAACACAGATGTTTCCTCATCACTCAACAAAATCACTTGTTAATTTTTTAAGGAATTGAAAGTAAAATTTACAAAAAGAAAAAAAAAACTAAATTCATGTTTAACCTTTATCAAAATATGAAAACTGTGAATATGATAGGCAATCAACAACAGTTGAGCTCGATTCATAAAACCATTTAATTAATTGTCTATTTTTCTTATGGAAAGAAAACTATATATATTAGATTTATTTTCTAAAAATAAAGTATTTTTCATAGTAAAAAATCGTGACAAATAGCATTCAATTCACATGATTAAGAATGAGATCCTCAACGAATGCTCAAAGGGCCAAATATATTAGATATAGTATATGACAAAATGTTAGTGGAGTAGTGTAAAGAATTTTACTCTATCAGTTTACTAGAAATCATTGTGGATTTATGTATTGAGAGAGACAAATCAACTTGCAAATGGTTTGATAAAGCATGCAATATCTAGTCTTCTGAATTTCAAGTTTATGATTTTGTGTCTGATTTTATTTATAACGCAGTGAGAGCTAATTTAGCTGAAATTTATTTTTCTAGGGGCTTCTAGTCTCTTTAATCTTATGTCATTTTAAAAAAATAGAATTTTTTTTTTACTGTATATATAACTTTTAAAATAATTATTAAAAAGCCAACCGTCATATAATTAAATAATGATGTAAAAAGTCTTTATAGGGAGTATATTTAAATGAGAGTCAATATTAATTTGCAGGTTTGCAAATTTAAATCACAAGGTTGAGCAATGAGATTTGAGAATCAATGAGAAAAGACTAATTGAACAGTAGTATATACAGCAATAACCCTGCATTTAAGATCTGGAGTTGAAAATATATATTAACTGATGGATCCAGATGTATGAAACTCACTTAACTGGTTAAAGTTAATCTATCTGTATTTTAGGCTCTCCATAGGTGGTGGAGATCTCCCCATTATTTTATGCTCCCTTGGCCAGTATCCAACAAGCAGAACCACTAATTCATGTAATCGAATTGAAAGGGACTGTTTACTGTGCAACCAACTGCACTTTATTTGAATCGTATCATGCCTCAAACTCAAAGTGGAAATCCTTCTGATCATGGCCACAACCTAGGGACAAACTGTCCCTTACAATTTCAATGGTGTAAGACAATTAAAGATCATTTAGTAGGTCCGCATGGGAAGATGTTGGGTTCTTATTGTACACAAATATAAATTGAAGCACATAAATTAATAATAGAGTATGATGATTACTACTGGTTGATGGTATGAAATTCCAGGGAGCTATAGTTGATTACTTGATTTGGCTAAATGAATGAAAATTTACGCTCTGACTGAGTATAGTAACAAAATAATTAAGGCAAAGTTGCAATTTAGTTTTCCTATTTTTTTAGAAATTTTTATTTTGATTTTTTTTTATTTTGTTTTTAGTAATTTTAGTTCTTTCATTTTAAAAAATTAGTGATTTTAATCTCTCTATTTATAATTAGTGAACATTAATATTATTAATTATCAACGTGAAAAATTTAAGGGTGAGACTAAAATTGTTAATTTTTAAAAATTAAAAATATTAAAATTGTTAAAAATAAAATAAAGATGTTAAAGTTATTTTTTTAAAAGCATAAAATCAAAATTTTAAAAAAATAAAAATAAAAATAAAATACAATTTATTAACTGCTACCATATTGTGTAAATTGGATTTCTTGTGTTACAATATTTGATTGGATCATGTACATCTTAGATTATTTGTTGTGCGAGTGTTTTCATTAATTGTTCAAAATTAATATTGTTTAAATTTTTTTTAATTGAAGCAAGTGATTTAATAATGTATTTTTAAATAAATTGGTTAAATAAGTAATATTATTTATTTATTTTATATTAATAAAAAAATATTTTTCAATTATACAATTTAATACGATTTAATAGCATTGGAGTAAATTTTATGTTAAAAATTTAAATTTATGTGATACTATAGGATTTATAAATTTAAAATAAATAATTTATATATATAATCATAATTTGTATAAAAATATTTATTTAAAGAGGTTAAGTCTTTAAATAAATATTAATATATCGAAAAATAGTTTTTATTCTCAATTAACAGATGTGAGACATCACCCAAAAATTGAATTAACTAATAATAATATTATAATAAATATTACTGTCATTAATAAGTGCCTAATGCTAATAAAAAAAATAATATATACAGAAAATGATAGTAAAAATACTACGATAATGTCAAATATTATATTGTTTTTATAAAAATTTATGCTCCTATTTCTTTCACGAATGATTGCACACACCTGCTTGTTACTTTTCTAATTTTTAAAGAATAAATATGTGTTACAGTGACTTTCAAAATGATGTTATTAGACTTAAGAACTTGACACCTACAGTGTCCAATCAATCCACTGAATGAATTGGCCATAGAACAGACCCGATGTAATCCAGTTTGACTTTACAAATTTTGATATCAAATTAGTAACTTGGGCTAATAACCTTACTTGATCCGAATATAATAACATTATTTTCAAAAATCAAATTAAACGAATGATTATTGATACAATTAGATTGACTTGATGAATTTTGTTATTCAAATTAATTTTATTTAAATTAATTTGATTATTTTTACTTCAAATTCAAATTAAAAGGATGCATTGTATTAGGATTTTAAAAGATTAAATTAAATTTGTTTAAATTAATTTGATATTTAATTAAAACTTTTAGATGATATAATTGTTTTAAGATAAATATTATGATATCCAATTAGAACTATTAGAATTATCTAAGAAGGATAACAAAATCCTAAATTCTAAATCCTAAATTTTTATAGATTATTTTTTTTTTATTAGTTGTCCAAAAAAAAAATTCTTACTATATAATCTTTTCTTTCTTTATTGAAAATGATATTGATATTCATATATATAACATGTCATAAATTTTTTTTACAAAAAATATTATTTTAATAAATTTTTAATTGAACCAATAAACAAATATTCTTCATCTTTATTATTGTTAGATAATAATGACTATAATTTTAAATCTAATATTAAAACGTGAGAGTAAAAAATAAGATGTTATGAAGTTATAATCAATTAATTATTAAAATATTTAAAAATTTTATATTAATTTTATATTTCTTTTTTTAAATCTTATCATTTCTTTATTAATATTTTTTATTAGCTTATATAATTTTGATTATTTTTTTAAAATTTATAGAATCCTTCCAAAAATTTTAAATTGTTATTATATATATCCATTAAAATTTAAACTACAAAATCTTAATTAAAAATTATGACATTTTATATAATTTTTTAAAATTCATAAAAAAAAATTTATACAAAAATAATCTTTTAAAATCTCAATCTAATAACTCCTAAATTTATTATAATTAACTAAGTTGTTGAATTTGTTTTAACCTAAATTAATTTCATGATCTGATTAACTATTTTAAATTTTAGATTAATGTATTTTAGATTTTAATTTTCTCTATTTATATATTTGTATTTTTCATTTATTTTTTCTTCTTGTAATTTTATCCAGTGTTATATCTTAGTTTTTCGTATTTATTATATTTTAGATAAAAAAATTAATAATATATATAAAGTGACAATTTTAGAAAAACTAAATAATGAAGAAATTAATTAATTATTAAAAGAACGAAAAATATTTTTATTTTCCATTAATATAAAATAAAATGTTTATATAAAATATATAATAGCTAAAAATAAACACTAAAAAAATATAATAATTATTTTTTTACCATAATTTCATGACTTGAATTAAAACAACCTGATCTTAATTTTAAGTGTCAAACTAAACGAACACAACTAAAGATAATCCATTCAGATTTGATTTTTTCCTCTAAACTTAACCAATCAAATCCATAAATCCCTGTGCAAATGACGAGAAATTATCTTGGAAGGAGTTGAAAAAGGAATATACAATTTTTTTTTTTTACTGAAGGAATTTACAAAATTAAAAGTGAGTAAAATCTGTTTTTATTAGAACGCGTGTGTGTTTTTTTATTAAAGCAAAATCCTGTTTTCCAAACAGTGCGAGACTGTACGTGCATCAATTCGGATTCTGGTTGTAGATTGTTTTCACTTTGTAACCATACAAATTTATGTCGTTTTCTTGTTTGTTGACACTCAGATTCTCTCACTGCTCTTCCATTAAGTGGGTCGTGTCAAAGTTAAACTTTTCTTCCGCTTTCATTCTATTTCCCCTGTTTTTGTCTTCCTTCAACTCTTGGTAAGTTTCCTCCGAAGTTTCGGTTTTTAGACGGACATAGAAATTGCGGTGTGATTTGAGGTCAATGGGCCAAATGGGTTTCTTTCAAGTTCCTTAATTTCCCTGAATTTTCGGTTGAATTATATCTTTTGGTTTTTCTTCTTCGGTGTGTCTTACCAAACGTACCAGAGAGAGCATAAAGAGTGTTATTGTTGATGGATACTAAGTCAACCAAGGATACTAATGGCTGCGCTAACAAGACTATGGCTCTGACTGTGACTGTGACTGTGGCTTCTTTAGATGGTGTAAAGGTTGAAGATCATAGCAATAGAGAAGATGATAGTGATTCCAATTCTTTGTTGCCACTGCAAAGAGGAGGAATTTCACGGAAATCAGATAAGACTCGTAGGAAAAGGCAAGTGCAGTGGAAGGATAGGATAGGATACAAGCTTGTTGAGGTGTTGGAATACGAGCCAAGGTAACTAATTTAACGTGTGTGCGTAACGAATTTTGCTCAGATACTTCAGAGTCACATGTTGTAAATAAATAAATATGTGCGTGTTGTGTACTCGCTCAATTCAGTTGTACATGGATGTAAAACACTAAGAAAAAGAAAACGTTGAAATAGTTTTTTTTTTGTTTCCCTTATTTTGTGCAACTGACAAATTCAAGTGTGCCTCCTTTGAATTTATTGCTGTTGTATGCCTAATGCAATGGTAGGTCACTGAATTACAGTGTTGTCTGGCTTTGTTTTATTTCTTCCGTATCCTCTATTATTATATCACGGTTGCTTCATTTATGATGCATCAATGTGGCTAACTAATGTGTAGGTTGCCCTTTATGAATCCTTTTTCATGTTTATTGTGTATTTGGAATTCCTGCTGTTCCTATAATTTATCTTCTAAGTTTTCATCAAGTTCTCTGACTATATTATTCTCCTTCATGGTTTCATTTACATTTTCTTTCTGTGTGTTATTTCACTTTCACATTCCTGGAGTAATCATAAAATGGGGAGAAGAAATATTTGTTAAATTGAAAATATTAGTTTTCTCTAAGTCCCTTAAAAAGGCTCCTGGGAAGTAATTTTGTTCTTTACTTGCTTTTGACCACTAGCCATTAACATTTGCAATGACTGATATTCAACAATATAAATGTAAATGTCACAATAATTAGGTAATTATAGCATCTATGATAACTTGCGATCACTTTTGAAACATTGGTTCTCTCTTATAATTCAAGATTTGTGTTGTTCTTATACCAATTATATATATTGTACTATAGTCGTGTCCTGTCTTAAAGTTTGAGAGTTTATTATAACCCTAAATATCATTCCCATGTCCTCTGTTAATATATGTGTTTTCTAGCTCATATCATCAAATAAATATTAGGAGGAAAAAAAATTCAGTCCTTATCTGCATAGAAACAGCAATAGAAATTGTTTCGTTCATTAAAATGGATGAAGTGAGAGCAGAAATTAGAAGTAGTAATTTTTTAGAAATGTTCTTGTTTTATGGCATAGGAAGATGTCATGCAAGCGCTGTGACTCAACCAATGAAGAACTTGTGAAATAAAATTGCACTCATTCATTTTTTTTTTCTTTATTTACATAAATCTGTATTTGTATATGTGGTAAATTCAGAGTTTAAAATTGATAGGACCTGCTCCCAAGTATGCTGGTGGAAAAAATAAAGGAAACGACAACCAAAATTTTCTTTCCTACTTGGTATATAAGTTTTAAGCATTTGCTGTATGATTTTAATGTAGCAAAACAGAATTGAATATGATAATCAAGCCTAGATGTGACATGTATCAATAATTATCTCACATTTGGTCTTTGAATTGTATGTGCAGTGATGTTAGTGACTCAGAAGATGAGGGTGGGGATTCTTGTATCTGTTCAATAATGTAGAGATCATCTTGATAAGCTATGTCAAACTTTCTGCTGAACTAATCGTGGGATCATCCTTGGGGGCTGTGCAACCTGAATTTGATGTTTGAAGTTAATATGATGACTTGGGACTAACTCTCCTATAACCAAGATAAACAGCTCCTTATGTTCGCCAATATTTGGATGCAGTTTATCTTACTGGATATTTTGACATAATTTCTTAGGTGGATTTTGTGAGTTCTATAGCAGATCAAAGAACACACACACATGGCTGCCAACAATATGATTTGGAAAGTATTGATAGTAGCACAGCTTCCTTGTAGATTAAGTAAATAACCGTTTTCAAGCTTTGCCACGGGTAATGTTTCTCTAAGAATTCTGCACTCATCATGTGGAATAAATTTTCATGATTCTAGTATTTATTCGAAAGTAATCTGCCGGTTCTTTGATTGCATTCAGTTTACTTTTTATGTCAACCCATGTTGCTTACAAAAGAACCTCTTGGTTGATTCAATGTCTTAATGAATACAATGTACTGTAATGTGAAAATGATAGAACACCTCAAACTGTATAGCTGTTACATGAAGACTAAAATAGACAAATACACTCCCCATTGATTACAACATATGCATTCACAAACAAAACAAAATACAGCACTAGAATTAGGCACACAAATACTGATTTGCTGAATGAATAATCAACAGAAGAATCAAAATTTGATGCGTCCTCCTTTGAAGTTGCAATCCATGCTGGAGGCAGAAAAAATGAAATGACCGCATCATTGGCAATGAATTGTGGTCGAGGAGACAAGATAATTAGGAGAAACCAACCAGTTTGAAAGACTAGCATCAACTGAAATTTCTGGCAATAGAGGCTTGGACTGAAGGGCATTTGATTCCAAGCTGCAGGGTGAGAAATTCAAGTTTGCTTCAGAACTTGTATGTTGCTTTGATGGAACGTTCTCCTTCCTCCTGATCTTGCTTAATGGTACAACTTTTGTTTTGATTGCTTTCCACTGTGTGAGATTCTCCACAGGGATCAGAACAGAATGCATGTTCATACTTCTGTCCCGTCCACTTAAATTGGATTTCAGCTCAGCATCATTTGGATCAACTACCATCTGATTCTTTATATTAATTTCTGCCAGAAAAGGATAGCATGACTCTAACAACTCTTTCTGTTTAGTGTTTTCATCATATACCTCAGCCTCACCATTTTCTAAACTTCCGTCACTACCACCATCATCCCAGTCATACTTGTCATCATCAAATTCGCCCTCCTCGTCATAGTCATCAATGTCAGAATCCTCATATGCTATTTCATCCTCCTCATCATATCCATCCCCGCTGTTGTAATATCTGTGATTCGAAGGGTATCTCACTGGCAAGGCTGCAGATCCTTCTGGTTCTGCAGTATTGTTCTTGTTTTCTTCTTCCTCGTTATCCAATACCTGATAAGCAGTGGGGTTTGGCTCATATACCTGTACATTCAAATTGAAGGTAACTTTCTTCTTCTTGCTTTTGACACTATTCTGCTCCTTAACTTCATCTCTGCCTCTGAGAAACAAAATAAATAAATAAATAATCTATCTTATCTTCACATGCACATAATATATCAAGGGAAATGAAGAGAGAGTAATAAATACTAACCTTAAATCAGAATCAGGGATAATGGATTTTTCTGTTATAGCAAGAACTTCATAATTTCCATATTTCTGCTAGATAACACAATTATTTTTAAGCTTTAACTGATAAGTGGTATTCTTGCTTGAGTATGAACATTTTTTTAATAAACATTACAGATTAAGAACAAAAGAATTAAGTGTACTTACTTGGTGTCCAGCTAGGACATTGTAGATAGTCTTTCTACGCTTTCTTTTGTTGGATAACCCAAAACATGCCATGAAACAACCCATCTCTATTGGGAAGAGGGGGAGGGGGAGGAATGTTGTTGATAAGGTGGCATATAAGGAATGAAAGTAACTCAATCAGAAACTGACATGCATGCCACCCAGAGAGAGAAGAGAGAGGAACATGTGACAAGTTTAAAAGCCGTTTGGCTCCAAAGAATTCGAAAATAGTAACGTTAGGCTTTTAATGATGATTGTGGGCACAAGAGTTTTTTAATAATATAAGAATGAAAGGTAGGGCCCACATTGGTGCTTTGTCTCAGATCTGAAAAATCTTTGCTCTCCTATATTTGACTACTTGTCGTTTTAGTAGAGATTTTGTGCATTTTTATAACAAGAATGAAAATGACCTAATAATTAATATTCTTAAAATCGGATTGGGTAGTGAATTTTTTTAAGCTTCCATTTTACTATATGTTGCTTAATTTGATAGGTAAAAAAAATGAATGACATCATAGAAAATAATCGCACACCATATTAGTAAAATCTAAAAAATAATTTATAAAATCGACAAAAAGGTTATTTTTCTTCTAAAAAAATTACCGGATGATTCATGATTTAAACCAACTGATTTAACCAATTTAAACTGATTTAAATAAAATAAATCCGGATATGGCGTTCAGATTTCAGACCATTTATTTGGATCCACAGAGCTCTTAATCAAATTGATTGCTGGAGGTAGTTGTTAGTCAATTACTAGATTACCTCGCCACTCTTCAAATTAAAGTTGTGCTTTTGCAAAATTAATGTCTTGTGTGGTTGGCATATTCATATAATGTTCAGCAGGATCATATAATGTATTTTGGTTGAAAAAAATATAGTGACTCGTAAGCCATATCTAAAACCTGGAATCAAATTTCGCAGTATTATGTGTCTATTTAAGCTATCTTTGAGATTCAAGTAGAACTACGGATATTTTGCTTTTAATCTACAAGAGCTATTATACTACTACGCATGCGAGACAAGAATTTAGGCTATCACTTTGAATCAAACACTTTATTTTTCACCCCCTTTTGTTGATGTATTACCTTATTTTATTCAAAATAAAGAACAATAAAATTCTTTACCCAGAAAAAGTCTCACTTGCTAGTCACTACTATAGTATGCAAATTGAAAAGATTTTGGAAAATGTTATTCTCATAGATGATTTTTAAAATATGTATATCAAACACAAAAATTTAATATTTTTATCCTAATATTTTCAAAAAATTTAAAAGAATTTCTTAATCAAACAATTCATATTCATAATTTTAAATAAACTGACCAGTTTGATCAATCAAACTGACAATCAATCATTTAACTTATTCAAGTTTTTTGTTGGACTAAATATGTCATTGATTTGAATTTGACTTAGTCAATTTGATGGTTGAACCGATGAATCAATTTAGTTGAATCAGTGAACTGATTTAGTTGAACCAATATTAAATATTTTAAAATAATACAAAACTTAATAAAAATAAAAAAAATGGCACACCCATGAATTGAACCAAAGACCTAAAAATTGTTCAATAGATCAAGTTACCACCAAATTATTATGATTACTTACTAAACTTATGACACAATTAATACATATATTTATATTTTATATTAGGGTTTGTGGTTCAACTATTAACTCATTGATTTGACCAATAACTCATTGACCTAGTACATTGACTGAATTGACAACCAGTTCAATTTTTAAAACACTGTCCATAAGGAATAATGTAATTCATTAAACAATCAAAGATAAAAAATAAAGATGAATATAAAATATTTTATAATTATAATAGTAATATTCACTTTTTTTATATAAGTAATATTCACTTGTTGTCTCCACATTTTTGAATTTTTTTGTCTTTTAATTGATATTATAAACTACATAAATATTATGTTTTTATTAGGTCTAAAATTATCTTACTAGTTAAAGATAAAATTCAATTTCAAAATAAATATACACTATTATTTTCTATTTAATTTTCATCATCTTTCTCTTTTTATTTATAAATTAGGGAAAGATACAATTCATATGATGTTCCGCTTTGGTAGAGTTGACAAAAAAAAATAAAAATTACACCAACAAATATCTTCATATAGAATCTACAACATATAAAAGATGAGTATCTTAAATAGGTACTCGCGAGTAACGAGGACAAGTATTTTTACTATTTACTTGTTAACAGAGCGAGACAATATCATGATAGTCATGCCTACGAATAACTGTTATATGCTAATATTAAAAATATATATGCACATTATATATATACATATAATATTATAATTTTTTATTTGATGATAAAAATTATATTGAAAGTTATAAATATAGTTTAATAATTCAAATAAATAGTATAATATTAAAAATAAAATTTTATTCAAATAAATAATATATAATTTATAACAATAAATAAAAATAATGTCTACTTCTAATGTATACATTTCTTTCTCTATTTTCAATCTTCAATCACACTCTTCAATATCAAATTCTTTTTAAAATGTAATTAAAAATAGTATTATATTATTTTTTTCTCTTCATCTTACAAAAAATAAAATAAAATAATGAATAAATATGCATTATAAGTAGTGTTAACTCTGAGTTTACTTAATCAAAGTATTTTTTTTTAACACTAACCCTCTCTAAGTTTTTATAAAAACATAAAAAAATTCTTTGTAAGATAATTCACAAAAGTGATGATATAAAACTTAATAACAAGATACAAAACTTTGCAAATACCAAGAGTGTGAAAGTTGTATTTTAATTTATAGTATTTTAATTTTTTGGTACATATTGAAGAAAAATATATCAAATTAATATAAAAATTATTGATTTTGAATTAGTCTTTCCTAATTTTTTAAAAAATAGTAACAAAATTTAGTTAAGATCGGAAGAGCG